>JAOANK020792599.1:0-10736 GCA_026257165.2 Telfairia occidentalis | reverse complement strand
GGGAGGTGGCTGGGGTTTCCACATGTTCTTTATAAAGGATACAAAGTGAACCGTAGCTCTAACCCTTCTTGGGTTATTTATCAAATTTCCATCAGCATAATTTTATTTTTCTTTTTTCGTAAAATTCCAAAAATAAACACTTATTTTCTCTTTTCATAATCAACCTCAATTATTCCTCAATTCTACCCTGAATCTTAGGTCTGGGGTGTTATAGATGGTTTAGGGTATATTCTCATAAAAAATAATAAATAAAAATAAATAGGACGTCACACTATAACTCCATTCCTTGCCCCAAGCAGCTCACTTCAAGGTCATAGGTTCAAGCCACAATAGCCACCTATGTAGGATTTCCTTGGCAACCAAATGCAGTAGGGTCAGGCAGTTGTCCCGTAAGAATAATCGAGGTGCACAAGCTGGCCCGAGACACTCACGGATATAAAAATAATAAAATAATAAAACTCACCTATTTTGTTTTATTTTGTAAGCTACACTAAATCATAATATAGTAAACAACATAGATACCCAAATAAAAAGTTGCAGGATGATTTTGGAACTTTGACCAAGTTGTAGGGATCAAATTGAAGTTTTTGAAACTATAATTAAACTAAATCCAAACCATAGGGACCAAATAAAAAGTAAGGTCAAACTATAGGGACCAGTTAAAAATAAGTCCAAACCATAGAGACTAAATTAAATTTTTTAAAGCCATAGGGACCAAATTGTCCAAATCATAGGGATTAAATTTTTTATTTAATATATTTCTTTTTTTCTTTTCTTGATTAATTTTAAGGGTTATGTTGGAACTAGAAGATCTTTTCCCATTATTAAAATTGTGCACTTAAAGATATTGTTGATTATTTCCTAAAATTACTGGAGCATTTTATTTTTGTATGAACAAATTAAAGTTAAATTATAAATTTATTCTTTAAATTTTAAGCGTGACATATACAGTAGATTAATTTTGGTTGATTTTGTGTGGTGTGAGATAATATATATATATATTAGGGTTTATATATATATATATATTGAGTTCAACAATATATAAGGGTGGAAAATCAAACTTCTGACCTTTTGGTCGTGGATATGTATCTTATCCAATTGAGTTATGCTCAAGTTATCGACAAATAGTTATTAAACACAAGTGGTATGTTGGACATACCATATATATACACTAGTAAACTACCAGGTGCCTTGCCCTTGCATATATGTTAAAATTAATTAACATTTAAATTATTTTGTGAACTGTTTTTTCGCAGAACTATTTTTTTAAAAATAAGAAAGAAAATTTGCCCTACATTAATAAATAAACATTTCTTATTTGTGCATACCATTTTTAATTAAAATGTGAATTAAGTAATTTTTTTTTTTCGTAAGATTGTAGTTTCTTTATTAATGCAATTTTTATTTTTTATGCAGTAATTTGGTTAACTTTACGTTATACAATGATTATTCTCTTAAACTATGACATAAATAATATACCCTAAAAAATGTTGCAAAAATATATTTAAAATGCAACTACATCAAATTGTTTTACAAAGTCACTTCTTCGTATACAATGTTTTTGGTCAAATGATCTTTCGATTTCACCAAGACCTTTGTTGTTGTAGTAGAGATACCTCTTGAAATTAAATGCACATATAGTTGGCCATGCGAGAAAACATGTTGAGGAAGATATATTCCCACATTAGGAATAGTCTGTCATTGAGCTTTATTAATAGTTTGTCCTCAACATGTTTTCTCGCATGGCCAACTATATGCGAGAAAACATGTTAAGGAAGATAAATTATCACATTCGTAATAGTCTGTCCTTGAGCTTTATTAATAGTCATTGTCTAATAGAGTCGAATTGGAAATTGTTTTCTTTTGAATTTGAATGAATATCCTTCATCATTTGTCGTGCTTATTGGTATATGTAGAATGAAGACATGTTTTCCTCCATGTTGGTCAAATGTGATTTATACATAAATGATGTTTTTATGAAATTCTGGACAAACCATTATAGTGTCATTACATAGATCACTAGATGAGTCTAAGTTTTTTAAAAGTATAATTGGACAATTTCTTTTTAAAATCAATTTGTGAGGGGGAACACCATTAGACAATAATGAATTGATAAGTTCCTCTTGATAGTAATTATGTGTGTCGACAATTGCCTCATCAAAACTCATGAATTCTTCTATTTTTTCCGGCAATAGGCTAATCATTTTATCGTTGATCTTATCAACATACTCATTTGTGGTCGATAAAATTGCTCTACTTATTATATATTCTACTGATATTGCATTTTTTGTGAGATCAAGATAAACTATATTCAATAGTTGTAATATAACATCTACGTCACCTTCATATGTAAGTACAATATCTGTTGGTAGGCAAATGTAGTCTTCAATTATTGACAATTTAGTTTCATTTCCAATCTTTAATAGATACTCTGCAAATTGATGGTCATTCTGAGCTCTCATATTTTTTTCGGTAGTTTTTCCATTTGCTCCCAAAGATATGACTTTACAAGACTTTCATTAATAGTTTGTTGTCTTGTCGCTCTTGGTACAACATGAAGTACTTGTTTAAAATCTCCTCCAAAGACAACAATCTTTCCTCCAAATGGTTTTGAATTTTTCATTATATTTTGAAATGTCTTATCAATAGCTTCTATTGTTGCCTTTCTTGCCATTGGTGCTTCAACCCATATAATAAGTTCTGCTCTATTACTTTGCTTAGAGATATGGCATATAGCTAATTCATTTAATTGTACTGATATATTAAATCTCTTGAAGCAACAACACCTAATGTTGTTGCAATTGTAGTCATGATTCTTGATCTTACCCTAGCTAGCAATGACCGATACAAAAGAGTCTTTTCTGTTCTTTCTGAACCATTAACAAAAAAATTCACCATTTTTATTTGTAAGATCCCGTAATTTTATCTTTTCTAATTAATTAAATCAATATTTGAATTAAAAATAGGGATAAATAAGATTGTGTTTGGTGCCTTTTTAATTGAAAAATTATTTAAGTTATTTATTGGATAGGGATTAGGTCATTTATTTTGGTTTTTATAGAAAAAGAAAAATTAATTTGGTTAAGTGGCTGTAAATAGAAGGAAGGTGGGTTAAGATTAGGGTATAAGTGCAACATATATAAGCCACCTTATGAAACTCTAGCCACCACCCCATTTATTTTGCCAAAAGAAAAGAAAAAAGAAAATCTCTCAAGTTTTTCCTTCCTTCATGCCTCCCACCTTCTTTCTCTTGTTTTCTCATGCCGAATCTCAGTTAGCCATCAGTTTCAGTTACTGCCGGTAAGCGGAGTTGTCGGCAAAGGTATGGGTTAGGTGTTTCTTTCATTTTGGAGATTTTTTCTCTCTTTTCCACACGACATCAAGAGTTTTTTTTCACTTTCAACTTATGGGCAGTTGTAGATAGAAAGGTTCATTAGATCTAGAAGGCATGGGCGTGTTTTTATGGAATGTTTTTTTTTTATTTTGCTCAGGATGGGCCTTTAATCACGTTTTTCTCCTCTTTTCCAACAAAAAAGTGGGTTTTTGAGAGCGACGAAGGGTGGAAAATGACCCCAAGGACCAAGTCTATACGTTGGTAGAAATGAAATGTCAAACGAAGCAGGGGTGAGGTCACATGTGTGTGCAATAGCCACTGCCCGCGACGACGAGTGGGCTACATGCGCCAAGTTTGAGCCGCACGTGAGGGCGCGTGAGGCATCGTTTTGGTGAACGACCGATGGCATTGGACTTCTGATGATCCGTAGTTTCAGTTCCAGGGGTTTGTGACTCAAATTTGACGGCATGTGGCGATGTGTGGACGATAGTGGTGGCGCCTGTGGTGGCGTGTGGACGGCGGTGGCGGCACGTGCGGCAACACATGGAGTTGAGTTTTAAATAGTAAGCTTCCAGTGGTGTTATATCCCTAGATCTAGCCTCGAAATCCGTTAAACATTAGTATAAGTTGATATTCTAAAGTGAATTATGTGTTGGACTTTAGGTTGACAAAATGTACTTTGACTGGTTTATTAGAGAAGATGTGGAACTCATTGGAGCTACTCTTCACTTCCGGACCCGTTAAGGGCTTAGATCAGATGATGTTTGCATGGTAAAACTTATATGTATATAAATTATCAAAAAGTTTAGTGTAATATGCCTTATATGTGTAGGTTACCATGTTATGTATATGGCATATTAGCATGTTGATGATAATTTATTATATACATGTATTGCCATGCTTGGGAATTGTTTTGCTGAAATATGATGTGATGATGACTAGTATGGTATGACGTGCATGATGTAAAATGTTAAATTTTCATGTCACATGTATGTGAGATTTTGCGTGAACCATAGTATATGAATTTATGATTTAAGAGAATGATGGCTACCTCCCACGCCCTAAGGGTCGGTGTTGGGCAGGATCTGGCTGCTCCAAATGAGTACCATTTAGCATCGATAGCAGTCGGTACCCCCCATTAAATCGAGGGCCTACACTCATACCCAAAGTGAGATGGTTTCATGGTGGGATAAAGGTGTTGGTCATCCAACATGATAAGTAAGACAATGAATACGTTTTAAATGTTAAGTCCATGATATGCATGATTGCTTGTATTTGTAGGTCTAACCCTGCAAGTTGGTTACTTATTGGGCATTTGTTAAAAATACTCAATCTATTTTATTAACATTTTTCAGGCAGCGAACGTATTGTGCGTGCTGGTTGACGACCTGGGTTACCAAGCCTATGGAAAAGTGTTTAAGTTTCACATTTTTAATTGAACTCATGTTGTTTCATTTAGTTTCTTTCAGACTTAAAATTTTTTTATGTTCTGTCTTTTGGTTTAAAGTGTTTTGATGATAATTTTTCTTGGGATCCCGATTTAAGGATTTTGAATTGTGAAATTTTTAATTAAGTATTTTAGTTCACTATTTGAACTTAAGTCTTTAGAATACCTATGGATGCTTAAAGTAACGGTCTTAAGGTTAGATTTAGTTGGGTCGTTACATTATTTTTCATGATTCAATCAATTATTATATCATATGCATTCTTTTGTTCTTCATTCAACTTTGATGACGCTTGAATATCATCACGTGGGACTTCAATTGATTGTTCATCCAATATATCTTTAATATATCACCAACTGGCTTATTTTTTATTTTTGGTAAATCATACATGGAAATTTCTTTTCCCATTGAGTCCAAGAATGGTTTAATATCTCCTAAAGTATATTGCATTTGATAATCGCATTTTTTTTACTCATCTTTTCCATAATTTTTTGATAATGCTTGAAAATAATCATCCCATAATTTTTCTCACATCAATAGGTTCACTATATACTAATAATGTTGCAAAAGTCTTCGAAAAGAACATGACATCTCAAATGATAGTGCTTCATCGAAGCATTCTAGGACACTCTGATCATACTCTAAAACTCCTCTTCGTGTGCTGCCTCTTTAAATGTCGATATTCTTTTTCCATTGACAATCAATAAGAACTCAAATGATGTTGTCCTCCTAACATGGTTTAGGGGTAGACGCAAATAATATCTTTCTCCTTCTCTTAGATTTCATCCTACAATATGTGATATAACCACTCCTCTTTTCCTTTCTTTTTATATGCGTAGTTGTTTATCCCATACATAATAATGTTCAAGAAATTCTGTGTAAAAAATGACGGCAATTTCATTTTTTTGTCACATATGAAAGAACTTTCGTAACATAGTCTTAGAGACACCATCCCAATTAATGAATTAGTTTCTTCAAATTCTAGTTTTCCCAATAAGGAATACATTGCATATTTGGAAGGTGTTGGAAGGTGAAGTTGTAAGTTTATCATTGGAGAAGATTATTCATTAAATCTAAATTCTCCATAAAGCTTCTTGTGCAGATACTCATCTTGCATCTTAATGATAATTCTTTATTTCATTAATACTCTTACTATCATTATCATACATATGTAAACTGTTACTCCATCATGTCCCTTGTAAATATACTTGTACAAATATTTAACAGCTTTCAGTCTTGAATATATTTCAATGTTATTGTGACAGCTGTATTTCGAAGAAAGTGATTTTGGTTCCCATCATGTTTTTTCATGCCCAATGAGATGCCTGAAAAATCAAATAAATAGAGAAACAACTTCTTCCCATATTTTAAAGGTTGGCAAAGGGGAAAGTCGTGGAGAAGATAGACTTGCCAGTCGTAATCAAGTGGAAAAGGATGGGGCACCCTTGGGGTAATGCACCTAGTGCCATAGCTAATCCAGTAGTTCAAAAGATAAAGAAGTGTCGTTAATTTCTTCATACTCGTTTCAAGTTTGAAGGAAAAGAGGGAAGCGAAGAAGAAACATAAGTAGAAATAAAAACCACTTTTGAAACCCACGACACAGGAGCGAGATTCTCTAAAAAGTCAAGGTCGCAGGTCTCTGAAGTTTCAGTTATACACTAGGCTCTGAAGCTCCCTACACAATCTAAAGGAAGATTTCGATTTTTCTCGTTCCTTCTATTCGATAAGGATAGTGATTTAAAATGATACAAATTCCTCTTCATTCTATTGTACTCAATGAAGAAACTGCCTAAGCATACTTTTTCCGATCGCATTTGTAGGAAAAGAGTAATTGAACAAACATTGAATAAGACAATCTCTGAGGGGGGCTAAAATCAATTATTTTGGCTTTTTGACACGAATGGATTTTGAAATATCTCCCTAAAGGACCACCCATCGATTTCCTTTTTTTGTTACATTCTCTTTCTTCTAGATTCTATTTTAAATCTTAGTTTTGAATTAGAGAAAATTTTTCTTTTTGTTACATTATCTCTCCTACACTCGTTTTGAATTAGAGATGTAACGACCCGACTTAAATTAGTTAGAACTGTTACTACATACATGCTTTTAAAACTTAAAAAAGTTTTCAACAAAACTTGAATTGGGATCCCAAGAAAATGCAGTAAAACAAGAAGTAACTAATGGGTATCATTTGATAAAATTTGAATTTTCAAATACATGAGCTCTAAGACTAATGTGTAAATAAGACAACTATGATCATGGCACATAGAAACCCTTCCTCATCATCCACCACAACCGTTATTGCCGTTACCTGAAAAAAAAATTTAAACATAAAGGTTGAGTATTTTAACAAATACCCAATAAGTAACTCCACCTACGTGGTCAGACATACAAACACAAACATTCATGCAAACTCATGGTGTTGTCTTTTGGGACCTATCATTCAATGGTTGATAGTATACTGTGCTTAACATGTCGGGTGAAGAACAACCTTTAGCCCACCATGGTGTCATTTCACTTTAGATACAAATGTTGGGCTCTCGATTTAATTGGGGGAAGTCGACTGCAACTGATGCTAGATGACACCCATTCAACACAGTCGAATTCCCTCCCAACACCAACCCTTTGGGCGTGGGACGCAGCTGTCACCTTAATATAAATCATGGTTCATGTAAGGTCCCACATACATATGACATGAAATCTTAACATCTACATCATGCATGTCATATCAAAATAAGCATTGCCACATCACAATTTAGCAAACTATTCCCAAGCATTCTTATATACATGGTAGGAACCTAAGCATATCAAAGTCATACATGCCACATCACATATCATGATTTGCTATTTCATGAATCGCATATTTCACTATTTACAAGATACCTTATACACATACGTATAAAACATTCATATGCATACATCATCCAACCTAAGCACTTGTGGGTCCGTAAGTGAAGTCATTTGCCTCAAAAGAGTCCTATAACTTTTCTAGCAAGCCGGTCAAAGCATACTTGGTCAACCTAAGGTCAAACATAAAAATTACTTTAGAAAATTATCTTTAAACGAATTTTTAATGAGTTTCGAGGCTACATATAGGGGAAACACACCAAGAGGAGCTTACTATTTAGAACAACTCAGCTCACGCGTCGTCGCACGCGCCGCCACACGCACCGCAGCTGCCACCCACGCATTGCCGAATTTCGAGTCACGTGCCCTCAGACTTGAAACTTCAGGTCACTACGGTTCCAACGCCACCGACCACACTCCGAACAGAGTTCACACGCGCCCGCATGCGCCGCCTAAATTTGGAGCGTATGGCTCACGCGCCACCTGCATGTAGCAACTTCTTCTGGCACGTGAGAGCACATCACTGCTCCATTCAACGTCTCATTTTCACCAATGTATAGATTTGGTCCTCAGGGTCCTTTTCCACCTTTCGTTGCACTCAACTTTGGCCGAAAAAAAGGAGGAAAAAGGGGATTAATAGCCATAACGAACAAAACTGAAAAATTACATACAAACTAATGACCTTACCCGTTCACTGCTAGAAACGAGAAAACCCACTTGATTCGTGAAAGAAAACAACAAGAAAAACTCCTTAAACATAAAAAACACCTACCAAATCTTTTGTCGGCAATCCCGAGCACACAAACCATATCTGGGCTAGCTGTTCTAAAGTTACTGCTTCTGGGAAGGGTGCGGCTGAGGGAGAGATGGAAGGGAAAGATATCGAGAGTTTGGGAGAGAAATCTAGATTCCCCTTTTTCCTTTGGCAAAAAATAAAAGTGAGAGTGGGTAAGGTCTATCTTATTCTTATATAGGATACACCTTCAAACCCTAACCCTAACCTCATTTTGACTTAATTACAAAAATGTCATCAAGCCAAATTATTCTTTCTTAAAAAAAAAAACAAAAAAAACAAAATCCTCAAAACAAAATACTTAATACTCCTTTAAATTAACCCAATTTATTTATCCAATTCACCACTTTTATTCTCCCAAAATTTCTAACTTAGGAAATAAAAAAAGAAGAAATTATTCATCAAACGTTCATTCTCCAACAACCAATAATTCTGAATAAAAATTCTAAATTATAAAAATGTATTCATCACAACATATACTAAAATTAAAACAATTACATGGAGTGTTACAAGAGATGTTTTTTTTCTTCTATTATTTCTTTTTATTTTTTTTAAAATATCTCTCTCAGTTACATTCATCTCTCCCTTGTCATGTTCATCTTTAAATACATCCTTGATTCTAGAATTATAATGTATTCATTAGATATTACAGTGTACCTCTTGATCATCTTTTAATACATTCTTCATTCTTGAATTATAATGTATTCATTAGATACTACAACGTATATCTTGATCTTCATCATCATTGTTTGAGAGTCCATTTTCTTTCGTTTTTGTGCTTTTTTACTTTGAAATCTTTTTTTTTTCCTTTTTCTCATTCCCTTTTAAGGACAACTACACAATATAATATATTGACATTTTTTTAATACACTATTTTTTTCTTTGAAATTTTTTTTCCCTTTTTCTCCTTCATTTTAAGGACAATCTACACAATATAATATATTGACATTTTTTTACTATACTTTTATTTTTATTCAAAATTTTAAACAATATCATACCTTTTGTTCACCATCGTTGTCTTATTTCTTCACATTTTTTAATCATAATTTACATTCTAATCTATTTCCACTATCTAAGTTCTCAACGTAATATTGTTTGATTCAAACTTTGTGCAAGACAATTAGTTTAGTACAAATAAAATATTTCAATTTATATGCGTTCATCATTCCTCTTCGTGCCTTTTATTTTCCTTTCTTTTATCTATAGATTTTGCTACTTTTTATCCCTTAGTCCCCTATGTGCAATTAGATTAGGTGTTAACATATATACAATCTTTACAAGAAAGAAAAAATATCAATATACCTTTTTATCTATTCTTGGCTTCTTTTGCTTTGTTAGAGATTTTTCTTTCTTTCTCTCTTCTTGTTTTTTGGTTACTCTGATTCAACTTCCTCTGTCATCTCTTCTGAATTTTCCTCCTATATTGAAATAAAATAATAAGCTAGTTCACCTTTGAATAGTATTTTATACCTTTAAACATTCCAAAGCTTATATAGTATTTTACCTTTTTATACCTATCTAACGATATATGTGTCCTTTTTAGTTTTCTTCTTTCCAATGACTTTTTTGCAAGTCATCTTAGTATTTTTTTAAATAAAACAGTTAAGGCCTAGTTAAAATGACTAATCTAATTTAAAAGCATTGGTAAAAGATACTTAATATTTTTTTTATATCAATGCTCTATTTTTAGTTATATATGTATATATATATTGAAATTTAGAAGTATGCATTATTATATTCAGAATATATCTAATTTAAAAGCATTGGTAAAAGATACTTAATATTTTTAAAACGATTTAAGTTTTTATCAATGCCCTATTTTTAGGTGTATATGTATTTTTTAAAATTTAAAAGTATGCATTATTATATTCAAAATACTGCAAAACATGGAACAATATTATATACAACTATTTCTTTTTAAAAAAAGTTAAGCCCTAGTTAAAATGACTGCTAACTTAAACGTATTGGTAAAAGATACTTAGTATTTTTAAAAGGATTTAAGTTTATATCAATGTCCTATTTTTAGGTGTGTATGTAAATATATATATATATATATATATATATTAAATTTAGAAGTAGGCATTATTATATTCAAAATATATCTAATTTAAAAGCATTGGCAAAAGATACTTAGTATTTTCAAACGATTTAAGTTTATATTAATGCTCTATTTTTAGGTGTGTATATATATATTTTTTTAAATTTAGAAGTATGCATTATTATATTCAAAATATATCTAATTTAAAAGCATTGGCAAAAGATACTTAGTATTTTCAAATGATTTAAGCTTATACCAATGCCCTATTTTTATGTATAT
>JAOANK020792161.1:0-10739 GCA_026257165.2 Telfairia occidentalis | reverse complement strand
GCCAAGCTCAAAGTATGTTCTCCAACATCCATTGGCTTGCGCAGAGGGGGGGGGGGGGCGCGAAGATAGCCCATTGAGGACTTAATAGTCCTTCTATTATTTCTGTTATTTTGTAACTTTTCAGTTTAAGATTTATTTCTAAATTTTAGTGAGAGCACACGTGCTTCAGAGTGCAATGTATAAATAGATTGTTTCTCATTTTCAATTAATAAGAGAAATTACAGATTACACTCAATTACTCGAGTTTTCTCTCTCTCGTGAGTTTATCTTGAGACGATGGATCATAGCATGCTAGGGAATGAAGTTTCAACTAGCTAAACCCTTATTATATTTCTCATTATGCTCTTTGTGTGTTTTTTTTTATCTTCTTAGATTAGTTACCTTTAGTATTCATTAAATTTTTCATAGTAGATATTAAAGTAGGTCTCAAACACCACCAACTATTTCTTCCAACCTGTTTTTTTTGCCACACAATAGAAAGTAAAGTTTGCATGAATGGTGAATGAATCCCTTTGGAGACGATATTGAGGTATACTTCTTTATTACTTGATTGTGATTGTATGCACTTGTGCAGTAGAAGCACAACCAAAGACGGACTTTTGATCCAACTGCAATTTCGAACAACTCGTAAACGGTCGACTTGCATGTAGTAATTTTATCCATAGATATAACTTGTTCTTTAATACACTAAAGTGCAACTTCAAGTTAACAATGAAGTGACTTTGAGTTAGTGAATGAAATCAATTGATTAATGAATTTAATTATTTAATTATTTATAGTGCGAGCTTAAGGTTTATAAGGTCACCTTTTTGGCTAAAAAAAAAAACAGTGATGAACCAATTATGTTGAAAGAGATATAAAAATTTGAAATGTTGAAATTCATATTTAATATATTAGAGACATTAATATTTAAATCGAATAGTGTATTTTATACGCATGTATATTGGATACAATAAATAAAATAGAGATACTATATATATAAATATATTTAATAGATTAATTTAAGAATTTGTTTAGGACTCAAATAATTATCTCCCTCACTAAACATAAGGTGTTTTGTTTGTTATGAGGGCAAACAAAGTCCCATATTGGATGGTGAAGGTTAAAATCCATGTTGTATAAGTGATGACATTATCTTTATTTACCTGAGGCCTTCAAGATGAAACATAAACAGAGCCATACATAGTAAATAAACATGTTAACAACTTTTATTAAACTCCTATCTTGTTATATCTTTTTGTTTATTTTGATTTATTTTTCAGCTCACGTTGGCTTTAATTTTGGGTCTAGCATAAAAATGAGTAAAACTAACGCCAAGGAAATTGTTTCAAACCTGAGATATATTAGAAAATTTAGATCTGCGATTTGATCCTTCTTCTTCTTCTACATCCACGCCATTATGTTCTTCTTCAAGTTTACAAGCATGGATCGTTTTTTAGATGTAACGACATTCATACACCCAGAAAGAAAACATTTTGAAACAATTGATTTCAATTGCTTGCCCGCGATGTTCTCACTAGCAGCCACTCACCGTTTCCCTCGCTGCACTATAGCGCTCGAAACGATGCCTCAATTCTTTGACGAATTTTTCAGCGATCAGATTTACCATTCCAAGATTTCCATTGCCGATTTCTACTCTACTCTCTTCGAAATGAAACTCTTAGGTTTTTCTTCAATGACCTTCTCTCTTGACCAACGCCTACATTGTATGGACCTTACATTTGAAAATTCTGGTTAGTATATATGCCTCTCCCATTCTACAAGAATATATAATCTTGTCAGTTGATTATAATTTCTTGACCAATAAATCATTTAGATCTATTCGACTATAGTCTTCTTTCTTTTGTTTCAAGAACACTGTGTACAAAACCTTGTTTTTTTCAGGCATGAAAAATCACAAATGGGATTTCTTTTTTTTTTTCTTTAATTCCTTTCGTTAATTCGAGTTTCATTTTCTCTAATATAACTCCTTTGTGTTTTTTTTAATGTTAATGTCACTTTAGGCCATCGATACTGTCAAGTTAACTTGCCATTACTGTTACGGTGGGAAGAGATGGATGTAAGCGAAATTAACTATGGAAGCTTTGTTTCCATTGATTCACAAGAGTTCACACAAGTTGTAGCGACATTGAATGCTCCTTACGGTGATATATATAATGACTAAACCCTTCTCCGCTCTCTTCTAATAATTTGAAAGAAAGTGGTGGTAAGTTTCTAAAATTTTTTTGTTGTTTGTAACACAGTTCGTGTTACTCTTACAAACTCCCAAGTCATGTTCAGTGCTGTACGAAATGCAGATATTATTCTTACAAAAGAGGTAACCTCTATCTTTTGAGGTTTAAGATGCACATTTGATTCATGAGTGAAAGAGTTGTTGATTAATGTTGTGTAGAGAAGACAATGCATTATTGGAGGTCTTGCAGCAGGACGTACAGCTTACTTTGTAATCACTCTCAATCCTGTAGAATGTTTCTATGATTTGACAAGTCAGTCAAAAAGGGTATGGTTATTCGTATCAAATGATAATTTCAATGGTATAATCACTGCTCCTATTGGATTGTATGCTCGATATTTTGCCTATTCTACCCGAAGGCTGTGACATGGGAAAGTCTCTAGTGTCAAAAAAAGTTGATACTATTTGACATTTTTTTTTCTCTCAATAAAATTCAGTACACGTAATCTTATTGTTGGGATCATTGTATAAGTACTACGATTCAGTTTCTACTCAAACTAAATAAAATTCGGTCATTTCAATTAAAGTATCAAAATTATAGTGAATGGACCTTAAAACTATATATTCTCGGTATATGTAGCAAACGTTGTTAGTGAGAAACAATTATTTTCAAAATGAAATTGCAAATATCTCCAAGGCTAAAGAATAAGACAACTTAAATTTTTTCACACTATTGAAAAACCCATTCACTCCAAGGAAGAAACACTCCAAAAGTTTGATAACCATTTAAGTTTAGATGCCTCTATACATGCAACTCTATGCAACACGAGAGAAGCAAAGAGAGTTCAATTGCTCATGAAAGTTGACAAGTCTTTTGACTTAGCAAAAAAGTCTAAAAAATTCATTACTATCAAATACAAAGAGAGATTTGTCAATTATAATAACCAAGCTTTTCAAACAAATAAGGCAAAAACTATCTTAAATGCACTTATAGAATTAAGGCAAAAATTTCGAAAACAATTAGGAAAAGAATACAAGATCTTAAGCTAAAAATAATTAACAAAAATATTCTCAAAGATTTAAACTCTAAGACAAGAAAATAAACTTCTAAAGTTCTACAAGCAATACTAAAATAAAAAGGAAAACAAATAAGGCAACCACAAAGCCAAATGGGTGGCAGCTCATTGGTGGCATGTGCGTGGGCAGGCTTGCAACAATATGCAACTGGAGTGCTCTTAGAGGGGCATAATGGAGAAGGTGTGCATAGAGCAATGGGCGTCAAGGGATGCTTGTGAGGTTATCGTATGTACAGGTGGCTGGACATCGTAGGATGGGGCTGCGTCCGTGTTGAGGGGGCACGCAGGTGTTTAGGGGGCACACAAATTAGAGTTGCTCCAGCCTAGAGTAGGCAGAGGTGTAGGCAAGTGTGGATAGGCGATGCGCGCAAGGCAAGGGCATGCGGTCAAGCATCTTGTGAGGTTAGCATGGGCACGCAGACCGACGAGTAGAGGTAGGCGGTGCTCTGGCAATGTTGAGCGGTCAGAGGGGTTGCACGCTTAGGGGCATTAGTGTGCGCATATATTGGCTATGTGCAGGCATGGGCACATGGCTACGTGTTGGGGCATTTTACCTTGCTGCAGAAGTCTTGGCACTTATGCATTGTTCCTAGGTGCCTTGACACTATTGAGAAACATGGCTCACTGGAACTCATTTTTAGTTTAGGCATTCTTTTTTTTCTCAATGATGCAGGGACTCTTTCTCTTTACCTCTTTAGGGACTTGTTCTAGCTTAAGGAAAAACTTTGGGTCATTCTCTAGTATAGAGGAAGTTCCAATCTTTAGAGTTAATTGAAAGGAATTTTTAGCCAGCAAAACCATCAATTAGTGAACCACCTTAGTTCAAAAAGAATTATCTTCCCTATAACTTGAATTTTGTCTACTTAGAATTAATTAAAACTCAGCCCATTATTAATTCAACAGAATTAATGACTAAATATGAACATATTTTGTTGCAAGGTTTGCCTAAACATAAGAAGGTCATCACACAAACAAAAGATGAACTTCAACATCGCTTAAATCTCATCATTATGGACTTGGTTGAACAGAAATAATCAAAATGGCAATGGAAACTAAAAGGTCAAACCTGCCTACCCTTCCCAAATGCTTGAATAAAATTATTAAAAATCCTATAGCATGCAAGGAAAGGGAAGAAGACAATGGTAAAGCTACTGATGATGCAAAAGCTCAACGTCCGTTTTGCTCCATAATTGCTTGAACATTTTCTCAACAATCTCCTATCTTTAACTTCTACTAAAATAATGTTCCATGATCCATCTACTGACAAATAGTCAAAACTAGTAGCAAATAAGTGTAAATCTCTCAATATTCATTCATTTGATGTTTCAAATAGAATAGTTCAATAATATAGAAATTCTCAAGAGTCCTAAATACAAAACAAAGGTAAATCTATCAATTTGATCAACAAAGCATAGATAGTTTATCAAATAAATAGATAAATTTCACCATAAAAGACTGTCAATAACTCTATTTTGGAGAGTTATCAAAGGGCAATGTTATTCTTTCTTGTGAAGCATTTCCTCTTGGGACAGAGCACTTCGATCCTTTATTTTGTGTTGCTTCAGTTCTCAGAGCATGTCTTTTCGAGCAAAGTTAATAGCGCCTCTTGGTGTGTATATAAAGAAACTTTGGTGGCTTCATCCCACCATCTTCCTTCCATCTCTTAAGCCGATCTTTCTTTAGTTCACTCATTCCCTCACAGTGTTTCATTGGCAATTACTAGACGAGGTCAACTGGGCTATTGTTAATTGTCGGGAGACCTACTGGCGTTTGGAGGAAGGGGCCCTCGAAGAGGCAGTGGCCATCCAAAAATCATTGACTATTACCGCACCACTTTGCTGATGGCCTTAGAGTTAGAGCATGCCTGGACCAACATACAGGAGATCGCAACGTAGCTAGCGAGGGTGGAGGAGGGCCTGCTTAAACAACGTAATGAGATTCTCACGTTGGATGCGTGGGAGGCTGACTTGGCCTATGGGAGACAATAACTGATTCTCGTTATACTGCGCAAGAAGTGGTGGAACCTCCTGTCGATGAGGCTGCCACTCCCAAAAAGGACGACCGACTAGACGTTTGTGCTTGATTTTAAATTTGATTTAATCTCCTTAACACTATGATAATAATAGTTTATCTTCTTTTTAAGTAGTTCTATCTTTTTACCATGCATGATTTACATACCATACTTGATTTATTGTGATTTTTATAACCGTGCAACGAGCCATTATGTTCAAATATGTTAACGATGCTTAAGGCACTTATGCAAAATCTACTATGTCATGGGCCCCACATTTGAAGGAGACCTCGATTAAGACTGAAGTTTGTCTCAAATGACTTTATTATTCATAGTGATGTTTCCCATTTTAGAGGGGCTGTGGGGTGCTCTGTAGAAGAAGTGAAGTGTTTGATGTTGAGCTATGCGTATAACTCTTTGAATTTGGCGTTATCAAATTGTCTCTCGTTGTTGCTCGATTTTCAAGCATCTTCCATTCTAAAAGATTTATGGATTGGATCCACCCAGCAAGTCGACCTTGTCTTGATGTCCAATTTTTGGGTCCTAGTTGAGTGAGTCGTGGTAGGATCTCCACCGCAACCGTTCGTGCCAAGTCTGGCTTCTCGGTTGAGGCTAGCTGAGTTAGGGCATCGATGTTGGAATTATGTGACCACAAGAATTCCTTGATGGCAAATTCCTTGTAATGAGTGAAAAAGTCTCGAGGTCAAGTTAGGTATCTAGCCATTCTTTCATCCTTGGCTTGATACTCCACTGTCACTTGAATAACTATGAATTGCAAATCGTTGAGTATCCACAATCGTTTGACGCCTAGGGCATGTTCTAGTTTGAGCTGCGTTAGTAGAGCTTCGTACTTGACCTTGTTGTTAGAGGCTCAAAACTTGAACCTTAGCACGTACTCAAACTGTGCCTCCTTAGGGGAGACAGAAGGACATTGGCACCAAATTATTTTCATTGGATGACTCGTCAACGTACCAGGTCCATTACCTTTTACTCTCCATTGGCGCTTCGGTTGGGGTGAGTTTCTCAATGAAGTCAGCCATAATCTAGCCTTTGCTTGCGGTCCTTGGTGCAAAGTGCATATCGTACTCGCTGAGCTCGGCCACCCATTTCATTAGCTTCCTTTAGACTTTTGGCTTGTACAGTACTTGCTTCAGAGGCAAGTCGGTTAGGATTGTTACTTAGTGTACTTAGAAATAGGGGCAGAGGCACCTAATTGATATGATGATGACGAGGGTGAGTTTTTCAAGGCTAGGATACCACCTCTTGGTATTTTTCATTGCCTTCCTTGTGTGGTAAATTGGTTTCTGCTTCCGTTCTTCTTTTTTCATCAGGGCCAAGCTCGGGGCGGTTTCAAACACTGCCAAGTGCAGCTGAAGCAGGTCTCTCGGGGTGGGCTTCAAAAGGAGCGTGCGGAATTGAGGTATTCCTTCACTGTAAGAATGCCTTGTCACACTCGAGTGTCCACCCAAACTTTCCTTTCTTTCACAACACTTTGAAGAAGGGTAGACACTTATTTGTTGCCCTGGAGACGAACCTGTTTAGTTTTGTAATACACCTTTTAAGGCATTCTAGCTACTTTAAATTCTTCGTGGCCTTCAATCCACCTTAATTTTGTCAAGATTAGCCTCGATGTCGCATTATTGGCTAAAAATTTACGAAATGGGACCTCAAAAGCACATTTGGTGGGATTAATTTTCATTTGGTACTATCTTAAGATGTCAAACGCCTTATATAAGTCAACTTTGTGCTTGTTCGAGATCGTGCTTGTTATGAGAATATCATCAACATATACTTCCATGTTTCGCCTATCTGGTCAATAAACATAATGTTGACCATGCACAGGTACGTCGCTCTAACATTCTTCAGAATAAGCATCCATAAATGTCTGAAGGGCAACACCTTGTATCAATAGAGCCCTCGATGGGAATTAAATGAGGTATGCTCTTGGTCCAAGGCATATACCCCAATCTAGTTGTATCTAGAATAAGCATCCATAAATGTCAACTGTTCATGCCCTGCCATAGCGTCAACGAGCTAATCTATTTGTGGTAGGGGAAAACTATGATTTGAGCAAGCCTTATTTAGACTTGTGATGTCCATGCAGACTCTTCACTTTCAATTTCCCTTCTTGACGAGGATGACGTTCGAGAGCCAGTCCATATAATAAGCTTGATAAAATCTGCATTAGTTACAAAGCTTTTTCACCTTGGCTTGGATAGCAGCGCTTCTAGCCAAATCGACTGGTTGGTGCTTCTGCTTGACGAGTTTGTAGCTTGGATCTATGCTTAGGAGGTGGAGCATGATTTTGGGGTTAATCCTCGACATGTCTGCGTGTGACCATGCTAAAAAATTCATGTTCTAATTTTTTTTATCATATTCTTCCCCTATATGACCCTATTGTCACCCAATACGTAATGGAAAAGTGATGCTAATAGGCCAGATAAGAAGTAAAATAAAGACAATTCATACTCAAGTATAAGTAATCGCACAAGTAATACTAGAATATTCTAGGATATCAATGCTTAGGGAAAAACTATTTTAAATAGATTCAACAATTTATGGCTATCCATAATTTGTCACTAAAGTATAGTCAATAGACCAATATGTTGTCTGAAAGAATTGGGAGAGAGGAGATTTTCACTTTGATAGGGGATTTCATGCTTAAAACACATACAAAACTAGCTGAAAACTGATAGCACTCAAAAAGTACAATTTCAGGGCCTTTAATTTAGTGATTTTGTGGTTTATAAGTGTACATTGATGCTTTTATTTGTGGAATTTTATAGGAACCGAGTATTCAAGGAGAATTTTTGAATTAAGGTTGTTCGGGACGAAAAGTGAGCCAAAAAAGTGCAAAAAATTGGCTAAGGTATGAAAAGAAGAGCCAACATCTCAATGCCAAAAGAGGGCATTGAGATGCCCAAACAGTGACCAGCAAGATAGAACGTTCTAGCATTGAGATGCTGGAATAGTAACGTCTCAACGCTACTCAATTTTGGAGAAGGAAGTAGCTGAAATACGAAGTAGTGTTGAGATGCTACGTCGAAAATTCTTCTCCTTGTTTCGAAAAAGCAATGGCAATCTTGTGTTATTAAAGTGCAGCATCTTAACGCCATTTCATAGTTTCTCGACGCTACGACAAGTTCTATTTAAGCAAACTGTTTTCTTAGGTTTTGGGGTGCCGTTTTTGTAAGAAAAATTTCGAGGAACAATGACAAAGGTTTAATTTTGTGTGCTGAACAAAAAGAGTCATTCCTAGTGTTAGTGAGTGAAAGTGAAGGACACGGAGAGCGGCTTAAGAGGAGACGACATCGAGACTATCTTGGAGTTTCTCTTCTTTTTCTTAACTTTTTTGTTATTGTTTTATGAATCAAACTTGTCATATTTAGAGCCAACTAAACACTTTGTAATCTTAGGGTGTTGGATATTTTTAAGCTTAATTTGATGCTTTGAATGTTTTATGGTTGAATTTTGAATGCTAAATCCCCTTAGTATTTTGTGTTTAATTGTTATTCTTGCATGAGAATGTGGAATAAAATTGTCTTACTGTTTTGGCTTGAAAAAGTGGGTAGTATTTAGGATTCGAATGCTAGGCTCTTGAAATTTATGCATGAAAGTTGTAGGATTTAATTGAGGCAAAATTTAGAAATGCACTAATTGCCACATTTGCTTAATAATTGCAAGGAATTGAATTGTTAATTAATTGTGAGATTAGGTGAACTTGAGAAAGTGAACCTTAAATCTTTAGAATTTCTAAGTCTAGGATTTTAGCAATCAAAAGATACCTAAAATTGTTTGAGAAATTAAATTAGCCTAAAAATAAACCAACACCCCAGGATTCCCCTTTCCTTAAATTTTCATCACTAAAGCATGCATCCTTTTTGTCATTGTTTTAAGTTTTATAACTACAATTGACCATTGAATCTCTAGATAAAATTGGAATAATCAATTGAAAACTAAGAAAATTAGTAACACGATTTCCAGAAGACGATACTTGATCTTAGAGCCATTTTATTTTACAATTTGACTTGTACACTTGCAGTAACGCAGTGGATTGGGATAAAAAATGACAAAAGATTAAAGACGACAGTTAATGAAATTCATTCATGTAATGTGGTTTGATGCTGCAACAACTTCTGAACATAAGAAACATCTTCAGTAAACAAAGGATCGTTGTGTAGCCACTCTTTCAAGCATCCTATACTTTGGGATATGTTTGATTTATATCTAAATTAGAACACAAGAGTTTTAGAACTGACCCCTTAAGGTTTTATAGCTTCGACATCATGTCTAGTGGATCTACGAAAAAAGGGAAAACCCCTTTAACTACAGTATTCTTCAAACTAAATCCACCAATCTATATATGTCAATACAAAGTATAGCTAGTACTTTTTTATGGCAGCCAACTGAGAAGAAAATGATTCAACACTAACAACACTTCAAAGAAAGAAACAATGTCTTTCATTAACCAGAAAATTGCCACAACATAGTCAACACTATACGACATTGTTCATTAACTACCCAACAGAAATTTAGCTAATAAGCAATAAAGAAATGACAGTTAACATTAATGTTCACAACTAAAAGAAGAAATAATAACAAAGCAATAAATAACACCGCAACTAGCTGGAGATTGGAGGGTGGTAAGGCTTTTTGGAGCGTCCTCTTATCGGAGGAATCTTCTTCTTCCTCTTTGGGTTATCGAGCGTCCTCCTATTGAAGGAATCTTCTTCTTCCTCTTTTTGGGTCTCTTTCAAGTTCCGCTCCTTACCCTAAAGTTTTATTCCTCTTGTCTTAAATAATGAGGGTGAAATGACCCATGACCCCACTTTGCTTTATTGGAGTATTGATTCTTCCATTCTTTAAGCCTTGTAGATGTAGTTACTTCCAAATTTTTGTGGGGCTTGTGTGAGGTGCTGTTGATGTAGGGAAAATAAGTCTCATAAAAAATAACATGCCTCGAGATATAAACTGTATTACTAGTGTATAGACATCTATATCCTTTGGAATTTCGCTATACCCTATTAACACAAAAGGATAGGTTCTTTTAGAGAACTTATTCCTAGTATAATTTTTTAAAGGCATTATGGTCTTTCTAAGTTTAGTTTAAAAAAAGAGTGAATGAAAAGGAAGGTTTTAATGTGGCCAAGTGAGGTGTATTGATTTATTAATAAAAACTGGCAGTTATAAAAAAGGGTTTTGTTTTATTTAGAAAAAGAAGAGATAAGTTCGAGGAGGAGGAGGAGAAGAAGAAGAAGAAGAAGAAGACGAGAGGGAGAAAGACAAAGGAGAAAGGTGTTCTTTTGAAAATTTAGTTGAAATTGAGCTAAGAGAAATTCGTGGGCATCAAAAAGTTGAGATTTGGTAAGTGTTTAGTGTTTTATGTCAATTTATAGAGAAATGAAACTCAAGTGATGGATTTTTTAATAAGAAAAGAAAAAGAGTTTTTGGATTATGGAGAAATAGAAGGGAAGAAAAA
>JAOANK020792052.1:0-12596 GCA_026257165.2 Telfairia occidentalis | reverse complement strand
ACCCCTACCTCCCCTCTCGGTCCTAATAATCAATAATGATATAAATAAAATTTTAAATTTCATGAACATCGCGTTTGCGTGTTTTGATTCCTTTTTTTTATTATAACATAACACAGAATATGGGCATCGTCAACAAAGTAATTGTAAACCTTGTGAACAAATTACATCTTAGACTATTATGAGATTCATTAATAATACCAAAGTCGAAATTCAACTACTCAACTACATCGTTTCTTAACAGACTCATATTTTAATGTGATCCCATTATCGCAATCGATTTCATGATTTTGGATATCTAACATTATCACTGATGCAATGCATTGAGACTGTAACAAAATAACATGACTGACATTGATATGCATTAATATTATTTTCTGACGCAATATTCAATGGTTGTAATTTAGTACGATATTATCTTAATCCGATCAAATAACCTGATTTTCCGTTGTCAGAGTACAATTAATGTGAAGTTACGCTCGACATTGGGATTGTGACTCAATTTCTTCAATTTCAGGCACTTGTAACAAAGCGAATGCAACTCATTGCATTTGTTTGTGTATATGTCGACGATCGCTTACCTCGATGACATAAAAAAGCTAGGGTTTGGTTTGTGCAACGACGTGCCTGTAATCAATATCCTATTAATGTAGCGTTCGACTAACCGTCTCATGTTCGACCATTATAAATAGGCTATAATGCTAGATGATTATTCATAGTCCAAAGAAGAAATGGTTGAAGATATTCTGTCTACTTCAACTCTCATTGCTCATGAATGTTCCCGTATCGACTAAATGAATGGTAAGGAATTTTAGCAGATGACAGTAGATGAAGCCACCCTTCTTCATCTATATGAGGGAGGACGCAACACAACTGGCGGAGTGAATGCTACGCACCCTTAACCTGGTGGGAAATATTAGATTATTCTTTTTGAATTATGTTTTTTGTAGTTGATATTATGGCAAAATATGTTCGGCAGGCATCACTGTGCTGCCTGGAAAATTAGTTAGACAAGATGAGGGAAGATATTGCTTAGTTGAAGGCTTCACTTAAAGTATCAGATAAATAGAGGGCAACCTTCAAAAGGAGAGTGCCTCGTCATGGAATAAGTGTTGAGAACAAAGAGTCAGAAACATGGTTTCTGAGGAGATATAATTTAATGATTTTACATCATCTTTGTTTTCCTATTTTCTCTCTCTTATTGTAACCCCCCACCCTTGCCAATTTTTTTTTTTAATGAAGTACGTTTTTTTTTTCATTCTCTTTTCCATACGTTACTTCCACAACAATCGTACGTTTACATTAAAAAGTAATATTATTAACATTTAGAAACTTAGCGGATCAAATTGTAAAATCATGATAAGAAATTGAAAGTATAAAGGACATTGGAATTATAAACCGGTGGTTGAATGATTGTCTTGTTGAGTCAATTGAAACGAAAAAAATCAGGGCTTTGTAAACGTAACAAACCATGGTAACAACTTGGGTTAATATGAATATTATGCACATTCAGTAACTATAAATACTACTGACTCTTCTGCTGTATCCATATCCATTCTTTTGAACTATTAATAATCTATCCTCGTTAATTTGGATCGTCGCAACCAAGATATTTACAGAATGAACGAAAGGGCGCTTTGGCACCTAATAAGTTTAGAATTGGCGCTTCTAGGCCCATCGATTGAGAATACCATGAAGCTCACCGAACGTGCAATAAAAAACCTAAACTAGGTATGGATATATGTTTTTTTATTTTATTTTTTCCAACGATGTTTTGTTTGTTGTGTGAATTTGATGTTTAATTGTGTTATGTTAGCAGAGGAGGGTAAGGGAGGGTAATTTGATCGTGCGACTGAGGGACGAGTACATATTTCTCGTCAGTACATCTTGGCGTTGGACACACAGAAGACGGAGGTGAAAGTCGATATCAATCGGCTGAAAGGGTTGCTCCATGACAATGAGAAGGAGGTAGAAGTGCTCAAAGGAAGAGCTATCGTTCATGGTGTAAGCTTAATAGAAGATAGTTTAGAGGGCTAGAGTTTCAGAGAGACCAATTCGGATGCCAGCCACTGACCATCTTGCGCCCCCTTCCTCCCCTCCTAAAAAAAATAAAAAACGAATGCATTGAAAAAAATTATATATGAATGAAGAAATATGATCTGTTTTTTCTCATTTGTGCATTAGCTCTTTATTTAGCCATCGTCTTGGTTAATTCGAAATATAACATTAGTTGCAATCGAGAAAACGATAAAAAGAACATCTTCAAGGTGTCAATTTCATAGGTCAACAACGATCAGGTAAGATGAATGTTATAAGTGCATTTTTATTTGTTTGTTAAAGAAAAAATAAAATTGAACCATTATTTCGTGATCGAGTAATATGATGTACATCATTCAGGTTGTCAAATTCGTACGTCAACCACGATTGGGTTGGACGATACTAATAAGTGCATTTTCATTTATTTACTAAAGGAAAGATATTGAACAGTTGTTCCTGAATTGCATGTCACTCCATTCAAGGGCGCCCACTAAACCCTATTAACTTAACCGTTCTTCTAGATTTTATTGCTCCACATTACACTAGAGAGATAATAAATAGTAACTTCAATTCGACATTTTATCCATGCTTTTTTTTATAAATAAAGACTCCTTCTTCATGTTTTATTCATGTGTTTTTCTCTCTCTTCATCTCCACAAACCTAAGATGGACTTTCCTGACTCTGTACACGAGGATTTTTACCAACACCATGCAAACGTTTGGAAGGATAGGGATTAGGTTACCACATGGTGAACCCGCACATCTCATGAACACCAACCTCCATGATCTAAACGCGGTAACATATATCTTCAACCATGAGTTCAATATTTTACTTTGAGTGACACTAATGCCGATCTATTTCCTTTTTTAGTTGGGGGTATGAGTAACCGCTGTCACCGCCCGGTATAGAGAGGTAGTGGAATTTTGTTCTCTTAATAATTTAAAGATCCAAAATGAACGGGATGCTGCGTTAGCTCAATTTGTGGAAGTAGAGGCTGAGAACGAGCAACAATGGAAACGCATTTCGACCTTGGAGAAACGCCTTCGTGGTAGTAAATAATATTCTTCCTGACTCGATCCTTCTCTTTTTACTCCTTGGCGTCTGGTATCGCTGTAGCACCGAAACCATAGAATGGATATTTTGACCCACTCAATCCTCCTTTTCTTTTTTCTCGCAGAATGTTTTTGATGTTCTGTATTTTCAATAACAAAACTAACAAAATATTAATAAAATGTTGCTTGCCAATTTTCTTGTAGTTAAATTTCCTTATATATTTATTTTGGTTACATATTCTTATGTACTTAGTGCATGCTCAGTTTAAATACAAAGTAAGTACATACAATCATGATGGTCCAATCATGATACCATTTTCGGGTTAAATAAAATCATTGATATTTTGGTTCGTGTTAAGTAAATCATTTAGTCCAATAGCGTTCAAGAGAACACCTAATCAATTAGTCCGATCGTGATACTGTGTTTGTGTGAAATAAATTAATTTTGTCCAATCATCAAACAATGTTCGGTTTACATTCAATTATTTTGTCTGATTGGGTTGTGATGTTCATGTTAATATTTTGTGATTGCGCTATAATAATTCGAAATTCAAATATGAGGTTGCAATGAAATATGAATAATTACAAAATTTAGTAATTGACAATTTAAAGAATGGGAACTAATTTTAGTTAGTACATCAATAATAACAAACTAATGGTAAAAATCATTCGCCCAAAGTTGTACAATATAGTGCATCCTAAAAAATTACATATTGTTCTACGTGAGAGGTGTCAGTGGTACACTCGTTACAGCGTGTCCAAAAAAATTTGTACAAAAAATGCCGCAATCAAGGCTAGAATACTGGTTTGTGATATTTGACGTCCGTTTTACTTCCTATGGAGTAGTGGGGGGTGTATATTTATTGTTCATTATCCCACAATAGCCTAGCATTGCTGAGATGTTAATATTCTTTTGAGCGTCCTTAATTACGTTAATTTGGATGTACTTGGGCATAGAGTTAGAGATCAGAATTTGACCGATGCGTAGGTCAATGCATAAGAGCATCCAATGCTCATTGATGTTGGAAGCCCCATACACGTAATCAACTTCTGACCAAGCTAGATTGTAGTACTCTTGATGCCCAATAAGATGATCCAATAAGCTTCGTCATGCATCCAATTGTTCGGATCGTTTTGATTAGGTGGATTCGACGGCTGGCGCTTGTATGAAATTTTGTACAACATAACCACACAATGACTCAAACGTCATAATATGAATAAAAAATAAATGATCATTCATATATAAGGATATGCCTATACTAAGAATGAAACTATAGTCGACAACGGTTTGGAAGTGACTGGAACTTATTGTGCACCAAGAAAATCAGAGTGTCCATTGCCTGCGGTGTAATGGATTTACATTAGACTAAAATGTGAGGTACATCATAGAAATTGAGACGTATTGAATATAATGTGTACTCGAGTACTCACCTCATCTCTTACCCATTCACTTGGCTTACCCAAAGTGATAAAGAAGTCTTTTGTCTTTTCGGTGTATAAGTAACGATGTTGTTGGTGTTTTGTCGATGGGTCATTTATCCATTTATGGAAGTTGGCTGTAATGACGATCAGAACTCCTACTTGTGCCATCATTCATTATCATGTCGTCAGCATTTGCCTTGACTTTTCTCTATCTGACGAAAACCTTCCTAGTTCCAGTACATTGAACTTGAGAGGGTGTTTCATCTTCCTTTCCTACAATATTAGACCTACTCTTCTTCTTTTCTGACCTCATGATCTTTGATGAAAGATTTCTCTTTCAAATACTGTGACGTTGGGTTGGGATAATATCCTCCTAGGCCCCAACGTGGGTTTCCAACGTTGCAACATTGACTTGCTTCATCGGGGGTTCGGTTGCAACAATTAGTTTCAGTCCCTTTGAATAATTAGAGACCTCGATTGGTTGTTTCGAACACATGACTGGGAGTGAACGGACTCATCGAAGACCTCGATTGGATTCATTGGAAATATTCCTGTGTGGTAGGTTCAACTGATTCCTCAATTGGCTGTGTCGAACACCAACTGGAAGTGAAACAGACTTGTCGAGGACCTCGATCGGCTTAATCCAAAAAGATTCCTACGTGTGAAGTTCAGCGGATACCTTAATTGTATATGCATTTGTCCCATCGGGCACCTCCATTGCACTAACTAAAGACGATGCAATCGGTTGAATTAAACGTGTGATTGTCTCATCGCAGACACCGCTCGCCCTCATAGAGTACGAATCATCGGGAACCTCTCTTGCTTCAGTTGAACTAGATTTATTGGCACCTTCTGTTGGCCAAACTGCCTGTGCTTGGACTGACTCCTCCATGACATGCGCATCAAATACACGAGGGGAAGGGGAGCATCCAATATGACATCGTCGCCCTCCCCGCCTCCGATATCTTCTGCCATACTGGTTTCTTTAGGAACCACCTTTTCAGTATAAATGATAACTCTTGAAAAGAGGGTTATTATGCTTGTAAGAATAAGTCTTTGGTTGTCGTTTATAGTATGATAGCATGAGAAAAGCATGTAAAAGCGTTGAATTTGTTATATTTCTGCAACTTGCCTTTTTGCATTTCTTGATAGTTGATGGATGAAAACACTACTGAATTAGGGATTATATATATGATAGTTGGCAGGAATTAGTAGCAGTTCAGGAAGCGACACAACTTGGTAGCATCTTCCCCTTGCTGCAACATTTCGGCGAGCAGAATATTTTCCAGTATCTACTAGTGTATGGATTCCAAGTTGATCGGACGTGTGTGATGATCCAGAACGGTGCGAATTGTCTCATTACTACACGTGGGATTCTAGAGGGTACCATGGGTCATTTTACTCTAATATTTAAGGCAAAAAAACACAAAATTCTAAGGCAAGCCATGGAAAAATGATTCTCTCAACAGAAGAATCCAAACCTCTCAAGGAGAATCCAGCTGCTTGCTGTCTTCTATGCCTCATTGCCTTCGATTCTGCTACTTCTTATAGTTTGAATATTGTTCTAGTTACTTTATTTTCAACTTAATCTTGTGAACAAAAACCCATTCGGGTAGTTGATGACAATCATGCATTGCTAATGCTTTGTGTCTGCTTATTTTTGTGAGCAAAATGAATTCTTTTGTTCTTTTTACTCTGCTTAAATGTTTGTCATGAGCTTTCCAGTTGGCCATCAGTAGTTGATGCTTGTTAGTTTTGTTACTGAAAGGCAAAATACTAGTTGAAATCAAGTAAAAGGATATAGCAGAGATGATGCATTCCATTTTGTAGAGGCACTAGACATAAATAGAACTTGTTTATTAATGTATGCTGCTCGAAAGAGTGGGTGTACGAAGAATTCCTATTTACAGAACGATTCTTTTTATTTCCAGCAAAAGCTCCAGCATATTATTGCTTCGCATGGCAGAACGTCATTAGCTACTCTTGTTTTATTATTGTTGTTAGAACATTTGTTAATCGCATTTTCAGTGTCTACAATCCTGAAACCAATTGAATTATCCCTTCTCCCTCTTTTTCTTATATCAACATTGTATGGTTGTTCAACATTTCGAATGAATGAATTGCATTATGTGTGAAAACTCAGTCTAAGTTAACTAAGTCCCAGTGGTTCAATATCCTGGAATACTCTATTATTACTTGTATGATTGCTTATACTTGAGCATGGTTTATCTTTGTTTCTAGCATTATTTTGCATAGCTGAAGGATAATTTTATCACTATTAAGAAGACAATAATAACATTAGTACCTTGTTCTTGAAGTACGTGGTAGACCACATCAATCGCATTTGTGGGACGACTGGTGTCTTCATCCACACCAGATACGAATTCAATGGTGACGACATTCTGAACCTTCGCCAACTTTGGATTATTGCAGTTTGAGGTGGATGGACATTCAGGAGACTTGCCCTGTGAGCACACAAAACATAATAAACGGTATTACTATATGCCTAACGTAAGTTGTTAAAGCAGATGCTAATGAAATTAAATGGATACCTTACTAATGAGTCGCAAGTATTTATTTATCTCCTCCAGCTCATCCCCAATCCCTCGACCCATTTTATTATTGGCCTTAGTTGTTCGTGTATATAACGACGGGTTAGAACGTTCTTCTTAGTCTTCGATTTCAGGGCAAATTTCCCAGCCTCAAAGCCTTCAGCATGGCCACTGCTTCCAACGATCACGGTTTCCCTCATTTGATGGACTACATTTCATCGATGAGTTGCAACACGAACCTATATAGGTTAGAATTTCGAAGGGGGTGCGGTGCATGTGCAATGGTGACAACTCTCCAAAACAAAGTTCTTAGAAGTCTTTTAGGCTTGATTTCCTCCCTTTATTGAAGTAAACTGTCTTTGAATTATGAAATAATTGCTTGAATTATCTTTATTTTGCATATAGGACTTTTGAGACCTTTATATTCTTGCATCATTCAATTTATGTCAGCATTTGAATGAAATAGAAGAAATTTATGGTTAATTACTACTAATTCTGGATATTTTGTTTAGCAGATAAATGGTGGAGCATTATTTTAGCATAATTATTGATTGAACAATTATTGAGCAAAACGAACATAGAGGATCCGCATGAAAATAATGCAATTTCAAATATGGAAACAAATCATGAATTGGCAAAATTAAATAACCGTTGGATGCGAGCCACGTGGGCAATTTAACCTAATAGGTTTTTCAATCACAACGAAAAAGCCTATAAATAGAAAAGAAGGCCGCCAATTGATAAAAGAATTCTCTTCTTGAAGTTTAATTTTCGATTTCACTTTTTGGTCTTTTTCTTCTGCAAGAATTTTCTTGTACCATTGTTGTATCTTGAATTCCTGAAGAGAAGAGTTTGTAGAAGATAGAAACTTCGTGAAGGCTGAAGCTGAATAATCGATTCTAATTATCGAATTTGTGGAGCAACTGATTTCTACAACTCACTAAGATTTTACTTTATCATGAACTTGTTTACTGTTTATGCTGTCTTTTATTTATCTTAGCATGAACTAATCACATTTGAGAGGGAATTAAGAGAGATGTTGTTAAATGATATAGGATTTGAAGTAACGTTTACAGATTGAATTGTTTTAAAAGTGTTTCATATTCTTTAATGTTTATGTTTCATTGGGCAACATGCATAAATAGCTTCTCTATGTTTTGGGAGAAAATATGAGAAGTAGATTGCTTTTAAAACACATTAGCCTCTAGATTAGGTTAGTTGCTGGCTAATTGAGGAGGTTAGGGATAATCACTCTCCTAATGCACAAAAACAACAGGTTTAACTCATATAAGTTCATGAGAATTAACTTAAGATAACTGGGAGATCTGAGAGGATTCCGAGACTAGTGTTATGTGATTCAATCTTGCAATACTTTTACTTCAGAATTCTACTTCAGGGAAAATAACATGTTACCTTAATCTAAATTCATTCATTCTCATCGTTTCAACCGTAAAAGCATTCTTTTTATTATGTCATTTAATTTAGTCCAACATTAGTTATGAAAATTCACAAAATAATTATCTTTTGTTATTCTTTGAATTCATTGAGAGGTTAAGTCAAGATAGTTCAAAATCTACCATAAAGACTGTGTACACTTACACATCGCTTTGTATGTTTTTATCACTCATCGCATACACGCAACAAGGGGCTGTGACTACATCTACATCGAGGCTCTCCATACGCTCATTCATGTATCAAACCTTCTATTCTAAAATCACTATATCTGAGTTGACAATCATCTACCAAAAAAAAAAAAAAAGCAAAAACAAAATTGTGTTGTCAGGTATCTTGTTGCATGAAATGATTAGTAAATGATTGAGTTTTGAAATATCCTCACTTGTGGCGAATTTAAAACCCCAATCTCCAATTGTTTGTAGTTTGGCCTTTGAGGGCATGACCACCAAAGGATGCATGGTATCGTGATGTCATTCAATTTGGTGGAAAACTTACCGTCGAATAGAGGATATAATTTCATATGCTCATGATAGCACTCTAAAAAGTGCCTTTTTAGTGCCTAAATTATAGAGGTTTCATGGGATTCTATGCGTCATTTAATGCAATTATTGTTGATTTTGTAGGAACCGAGTATTTTGATGCGAAAATAAAGATCTAGGGTGAAAAATGGACCCAAGATGAGCAAAAATGGCTAAGCGAAGAAATGAGGCCCAAGTGAGTGCAGACCCAAGAAGCAGCATTGAGACGCCATGAATGGGCGTCTCAATGCCCATTTCTGAAGAAAAAGGCACGGGATGATAGGCATCTCGATGCTATTGAAAAAAAAACCTCCATGGACGCCAGTGCACGCATCAACTGCGCAACACGCTGACACAGGGTGCGTCTATCCGTGTGTCCGCGTGCCCATCTGTGTGTCTGCGTGCCAACCCACGCACGTACATCCACTCAGCAGCGCCTAGCGCGCACGCGCCTGCCCTAACCCCTCGACGCTGTACACGCGCGCGCCTTCTGCCACACATGGGCAGCGTCTCGACGTTGCTGCTTTTTTTACTGTGCCCCAAAACGTGCATTTTGGGAAATTTGTTCGAACCAACGTCGAGACGCTGTCTTATAGCGTCTCGACGCGGTCGGCAGATCAGTATAAATTTGTTTTTTCGCGATTAGGGCTGGGAGAAGTGATTTTTTGTGCGATTTTTGAGAGCTTTTGACGAAAATTATCGAGGTTCACTGTTCTGAAAGGTGAGGGAGGTCTCGGGGTGCTCGAGATTGAATTTTCTCACCTCAGAAAGTGCCCCCATGCCGAAAACGACATGCATTTCACCCAGGAGTCTTCTTCTCCTTTTCCTTTTCAGTTTCCTTGTTTTTCTGTTAAGTTTTCTGGGCTGAAACCATAATGTACAGTAGCTAAACTTGTTGAGTTTTAGGGTGTTGGGATGTTAAAGACCCATTAAAATGTGTTAATTCTTTATTGAATGCATTGACTTGCCTTTCAAATTCTAGGATTAATTACTTTGGAATTAAGTGACCCTTGATTGTTGAGGGCTAGCATTTATATCTTGCTTGAGAGAGAGGGTGATAAATTAGGCCATGGAATTTGAACACGAATTCGTGTATGCACGAGAGTAATAGGGGAGTGTGTGAGGTCGTTGACGAAGAATTTATTTTCAATTGTTAGTTTAATTGCAAGAATTTGAATTAGACTAATTAATTGAGGGCGGTTGAGCTCGAGAGAGGAAACCTGAACTAATGAAATTCTACACTTAGGCGAAAAAGCAAAGAAAATGCATTCCAATAATTAATTGACTATTTAATTGGGTCGATAAAAACACCAACACCCTAGAACTAGCTTTCCCTAGATTTTATTCACCCATTAGCTAGCATTCTTTATTGTTTTCTTAATGTTACTACTGCATGACCTTGAGATCCCTAGATAAAATCCAAAGGATTAATAAATAAGTAGAAAATTAAATATCACGATTCCCTGTGGACGATACTCGGTCTTTTAGGCCATTTTACTACGATTGACCAGTACACTTGCGGTGACACTTTGTTGGGCCTGATCAGTTCACACCTGCGTGGCTATCTATGATTTAGTAAATTGCATGAGAAATTGATGATAAGATGTCAATGCAAAGTAAGATAAACAAATCCTTGGAAGGCAAGGCCAAAATCAAGAACCGAATACTTTTGATTGGTCTTCTTCCATTGTTTCTACATGCTGTCTAACTTCTCAGCAACTGTAGAACTTAAGCTCTGAAGCCTACATTCGAAGAAGTGGGAAGACCAGTCGTAACTCTTGAAGTCCTCATCATCTTCTATGACTGACATCATATTACAATTAACAAGCTTCTTCGTATCTTTACTAGGGAGACCTACCTCTATGAAAATGAACAACCCCATCTTAACAACATCATCGTCCCTTTCAAACTAAAAATCAATGAACATGGATTCAACATCCGAAATTTTACCTGATCCATGTTGGGAAATACGAGCGATCTTGATAGCACTCCAAAAGGTGGTAATTTTGGATCGAAATCTTAGTAGTTTTTTAGGCTTTCTTATATGTTTTGATGCCTTTATTTGTGTATTTTGTAGAAACTGAGCATTGGGAGGCAAAAATATTAATTTGATGCTATTCGAGCTGAAAAACGAGTGTAAGAAGAGCAAATTTGGCTAAGGAAGAAAATATGTAAAAAATAAAAGTGTAAATTTTATTGAAGCATAGTGCATCGAGACGTTACCGTCACCCTCCTTTCTTGTGCCAAAACACGCATTTTGGGTTATTCAACTTCGGAGCAGCGTTGAGACGCTGTCCTTTAGCATCTTGACGCTGTCGGCAGATTCTATATAATATTCTTTTCACTACAAGGGTTTAGGAAACTCATTTTAGGCGTCATTTTAGAGCGATTTTCGAGGTACAAAGCTAGAGAGTAGTGGGCTTTCATGCTGGGATGATTTCGAAGCTTTTCTAGTGTTCGAGGGTGAAAATCACAAGCACGGGAGTCGGTTTGGAGAAGGAGATAGGGAAGAATCGACCTGACAGTTTTCTTTTATCTCTTTATTATTCTATAATATGCTATGTTGGGTTGAAAAACTGATTTCTATGATGTATTTGAGCTAAACCCTTTAGTTTTAGGGTGTTGGTGCATTTTATGGACAATTAATTATGTTATCGAACTCTTCAATGCATTTACAGTTTTCTTTTAAATTTTAGCATTCAATCTTTATGTTCATTTAGCTAAAGAATTTATTTCTGCTATGTTTACTATCTTGCTTCTGAGAGAGGGTCATAAATTATTGCATGCTGTTTTACTACCTTGTTCGAATGAGAGGGTAGTAAAGTGAGACATTGGGATTTATACACATGTTTCTCTAGGTGCGAAAGTGTTAGGGACACGTGTGAGCTCCGTAATAGGTTATGTTTTTGCCACTTTCAAATTCTAATTATGAGATATTGAGTACAGAGTTGTTTGTGAGGGTCGGTGGACTTCGAGAGGGGGAAGCCCGAGTTTATAAACTTTAGACTTAGAAAATTAGTAATCTATTGCATCTCTCGAGTTTAGTTAAATAATTAATTGTGCTGTTTAACAACGCCAACACCTTAGAACCACGCTGTTCCTTAATTTTTTCTCTATTTACGTGCCTCTTGTTCTCATTTTAGTTGCTTGCTGGATTAGACCCTTGCATGCCAGTTCGATTTTTTGAATAAAATTAGACAACTACTATCTTAGTACTAAATAAAATTAATAACCCGATTCTCAGAGGATGATACTCAATCTCTTATGCCATTTTATATTACAATTTGACCCGTGTACTTAAGGTAATGCAGTGAGTTGCAATCAAGTTTTTGGCACTGCTACCAGGGATTAGTGCTTTTATTTGTATTTATATCTAAAGAACGTGGTCGGTCTTACTTTAGGGTGTATATTATTTTTGTCTTTATTTTGTTTGTGTTTGGTGTATGCACCGTGCTAGGAAAGCTAACCTTGTTCCTTTTGATGCAAAAATTGATAAAACTTTTAGGAGGACTTTAAGAGAGAACATGGTAGAGTAGGTGAACATGGCTGAGCAACAAGGAGT
>JAOANK020791941.1:0-10740 GCA_026257165.2 Telfairia occidentalis | reverse complement strand
TAGTTAATTAATTATTTGATAATTAATTATATTATTTATAATTTTAATTATTATTTTATTAATTAAAATTAAATTAAATTAACTCTCCACTAAAGGGGAGTTAATGGGTTACGTGGGACCAGAAAGGCCTCCCACTCTCTCTCTGAAATTCTCAATAAATACCTCTGTGCTGAGAACACAAAGGTTGCTAGATTTTTCACGTTGCTCTCCTTCCATCTCAAAAGAATAGATCCCACAATCAATCCTTGCTTATCCTTGAGTATAGCAAGTTCTCCAAGTGGCAGTGTTCGTTGTTGATTAGCTTGGGATTGTTCATGATTGAAGAAGAAGTTCTTCAAAGGTAAACATTCTTCTTCACTTTTTGTATTACGTTTTATTTGCATGTTTACTATACCAAATTGAATATTGAAAAACGCTTCCGTTGGAAATTTGATTCCTTCATTCTCCACATCGATCGTCTTGCCAGTGGCGATGGCATAAAGCAATATAGTGCGTTCCTTGGTCATGTCACTCATGTGGGCCATCTGGAGTAGCTTGGCACAAATAAAGTTATGCCATACTTTGTTAGTGAGACTGAGATCTGACGTTCTAAATTTGATATCCTTACGTCGTCGTATTGTCCATTGGGCCCCTAGCTGACAAAGTTCTTGAATGATCTGATTTACATCCAAGTGGTCACAGGCATACGCATTGTACTCATTAGTATAACAATCTGGAACTCTATAGTATTTGTTTATCGATGATGAATCGAAGAGCACCCACCATCCTCGCATATATGATCGAGATTTCCCTGCTCTTAGGTTGGCATAAAACTCTCTAATTATAGGGACAACGACGGCTTCAGGCTGCCAGAAAAAATCGAACCATCCTCTTCGAGCAATATTATCATACAGCTAAGGTTGGTGGACCTCACACGGTGCTAGCCAAGTTCTTGTATAATGGACCGATTCACCACATACGTCTAATGTAACATCCAGTTATTTGAACTGGTTATTAATGGATGTTATTTTTTAGATTTATTAAGTGATTGAGAATTAATTGTTTTAATTAGATAAATTTTGGAAGTTAGGAATTAATTGGTTCTATTTAGATGAGATTAGAAAAATATTATGAAAATTAATTGAGTTTTATTTTGGATAAAATAAGAGATAAAAGAAGATAAAATAAGAGGGATTTTATCTTTTAGGAAAAGAAAAATAGTTAAAGATAATGGCTTTTTTTTTTTTAATTTATATCAAATTGGAATAGGATTAGAGTTCATGGAAAACCCTATAAATATGCACGTTAGGAGACCCTAACCACGAAGCATTTTCTTTTCAAAAAGAATCTTTTTCTCTCTCTTATTTTTTCACTCTCGATTTCATGCCAACCTCTTCCTCCATCATTTATCATACATTTAATCTCTCTTTTATCCTTCCATCGACGGTGGCACATGGGCAATAGCAGCGACAATTCCAAACAATGAGCTCGAAAATTGTTGATGAACGTAGATCAAACTTGATCGCACCCAATAAAGCATCACGTCAAGTGTACGGGTCAATCATAGTAATACGCCCTAGAAGACCAAGTATCGTCCTCAGGGAATCATAATATTTAATTTTCCTAATAATCGATTAATTCTTTTGGTTTTATCTAGGGATCCCAAGGTCATGCAATTGTGCTAAAGATCAGGAAAATAATAAAGAAAGTTCGCTAACGGTGAAATAAAATCAAGGGAAAAACAGTTCTAGGGTGTTGGTGTTTTTATTGACCAAATTAAACAGTCAATTAATTACCGGAATACATTTTCTTTACTTTTTTCCCTAAGTTTAAAATTTCATTAGTTCGGGTTTCCTCTCTCGAGCTCAACCACCCTCATTTAACTAGCCTAATTCAATTTCTTGCAAGTAGACTAACAATTGGAAAAATAAACTATTCATCGACGACCTCCCGCATTCCCCTATCACTCTCTTGCATAAAAGAATTTGTGTTCAAATTCCAAGGCCTAATTTGTCAACCTCTCTCTCATGCAAGACAATAAATGCTAGTACATCAACAATTAATGGCCACTTAATTGTAAGTTAATAAAGCTAGAAAATGAAAGACAAGCAAAAAATTAATGCATTCAAATAATAAATCAACACATTTAACGAGTCTTAAAAATTCCAACACCCTAAAACTCAACTAAACTAGGTACTATACATTATGAATTCAGCCTAGACAATTCAACAGAAAATTAATGAAATTGAAATGAAAAAGGAAGAGAAGACTCCCAGGTTAAATCTACGTCGTTTCCACCGTGGGCATGCTTCCCAAGGTGAGAAAATCCAATCTTGAGCACCTCGAGACCTCCCTAACCTTCTAGAATAGTGACCCTTGAAGAATTCTGTCGAACACCCTCAAAATTTGCACCAAAAATTCAGCTCTCCAGCCCTAATCACAAAAAATGACATTTATACTCGTTTGCCGATAGCGTCGAGACGCTGGCCCTAATTGAAATAATTAAAAAGTGCATTTTGGGCTGCGCGGTCAAAAGTTGGTAGTGTCGAGACGACAATGTGTAGACGTTGCCCATGTGCAGCAGGGGATAGGCGCTCGCGCTGGGCAAGGGAGGCGTGCCTCTATGGGTGCGCGTTGAGCGCAGGGTTGAGCTTGCGGCCGAGCGGTGTTGAGGATGGAGCAGGCGCACTTGCGCGTGAGGGATGTGCTGCTGGTGGAGCATGTTGCGTGCGGTGGTGTGGTGGCGTGCGCGCACTAGGCGGCTGTTCAAGAACATTTTCAGATCGTGTTTTTTCAGATTTGGGCATTGAGATGCCCAATGATGGTGCCTCAATGCTGCCTCTTGGGTATGCACTCATTTGGGCCATGTTTCTTCGTTTATTGGCTGTTTTATCGCATCTTGTGCCCGTTTTCCCCCTAATCTTTATTTTTGCCTCTTAATATTCGGTTTCTACAAATTTAGCAACAAATGCATCAAAGTACACATGAAATCCCACAAAATCTCTATAATTCAGGCACTAAAATAACACTTTTTATAGTGCTATCAACTACCCCAAACTCAGAGTTTTGCTAGTCCCGAGCAAAATTAAAACCAGACAAAAATAGAACTTCAAAGCTTGCATGATTAAAACTCCTAACTCAATTCTTAATGACATGTAGTGAGCACAATCAGAGAAATTTTCTAGCACATTCTATCAGTAAGAAAGTTGAAAGCCAAATCTTATCCTTCCTTATGTATGTGTGTACAAGTCTATCACATTCGAGTTCCTACAAGCTCGGGGTGCTTTTAATGAAGTTTTTCCTATGAAACTAAGTTAATCTCAAAGGAGTAATTCTAGTTTGAGTGAGCTTTTTCTTTCTTTTTCTTGCTTTCTTTTTTTTTTCTTTTTTCTTTTTCAAATACTAGAAGGAAAGGTCGTGTCACCTTCGTTTTGGCTTTCCCCCGCTTCCTAGGCACTGAGTATCCAACTACGAGCATTACAACAAACCCTTCTTATTTGCCAAAAGAGGAGCCTAATCAAGACGTGCTACCTTCGTTCTGGCTCACCCTTACTTCTTAGGCGTTGAGTATCCAACTACGAGCAGCCCGTCTATCCTAGGACAACACTCACTCTACTTCAGTGCTTTTAGCCACAACAAGAAAGGCAAAGTGACCTTTTTAAACTCTTTATTTAGCACAACACTTGTTTTTTTTGTTTTATATATGAAAAGCTACTTAACATAGATGCTCACTCTCTAATAACCAGCCCATTTTAAAGCATCCTAAGTTCAACCTCATTAACAACACTCTAAACTTTCAAAACTCTAAACAAGAGACTACATGCTCAAAATACAAGGAATTCAAAGATGGATTTCAGACATAACCCACATTAGAAGTATGGCTACTAATCTCCCTATTTCAATCCATATACATGTCATGGAAAATAACAGAAACTCATAGTCTGCATCATGCAAGAATCAAAAGCCCTACATTACAGCAAACAGTCAGGCAAACAATCAATCACAACAACTAGCCAAATCGAGAAAATTTGTTCACAATTTCAATATCATCAGATCATCAGAAAGCATCCACAGTTTTTAGGAGTTCAACACACAACAAAAACTAGCCTATCAACATACAGTAATCAGGACATGCCCCACCCAAAACTTAAAAACATGCATTGTTCTGAATGTATGAACAAAAAAGACAAGGTAAGGAAATGAGTCAGTACTGGCCTGGAGTATAGGAAGGTCCACTATACGATAGGCTCGTGGACTGAGTACATCGTGTTATGGCTCCTAAAAAAGAGGGAAATATGTGCAAAATTCGTGAGATCTGGGCAAACAACAAACTATCAACACTAACTCAACAAAGTAGAAAACAAAAATGCTTGGGTTGCCTCCCAAGAAGTGCTTGGTTTAACGTCTCTAGCTAGACCAATTCTCAGCTCAAGGGGGACTCATTCAAAAAAATGTCCTCCAACTTTCGCTCCTCATCTCCATGATAGGGCTTCACCTACTGCCCGTTGACCTTGAAGGTTGATCCATCCCCAGATTGCATCTCGACGGCCCCATAAGGGAATACTTCATTGATTACGAAGCAGCCTGACCAACGAGACTTAAGCGTCCCTGGAAATAAATGCAAACATAAGTTAAATAATAAAACCTTTTGACCAGGAAGGAAGGATCTGTGAAGTATGTGCTGATCGTGCCATTTCGCCGTCCACTTCTTATATAGCTTAGTATTCTCGTACGCTTGGCTCCTAAACTCTTTGAGTTCGTTCAGCTGCAACAATCTATGCTCAACCGCTTTCTAGAGGTCTAGGTTCAACTTCTTGATCGCCCAATAAGCTCGATGCTCAAGCTCCACTAGAAGGTGACACGCCTTCCCAAACACCTGATTGTACGGTGAAGTGTCAATTGGTGTTTTGGAAGCTGTCCGATATGCCTAAAGAGCATCGTCTAGCTTAAGAGACTAGTCCTTTCTGCTTGTTTTGACTGTCTTCTCCAGAATCTGTTTGTTCTCCATGTTAGATATTTGAGCAAGTCCATTAGTTTGGGGATGATATGTCAAAGACATTCTATGCCTAACCCTATACTTAGCTAACAAAGATTCAAACATCTTATTGCAAAAGTGCGACCCCTCATCACTAATTAATGCCCGTGGTGTGCCGAAATGTGTGAAAATGTTTTTATGCAAGAATTTTAAAACCACACGTGCATCATCCTTTCTAGTGGCCACTGACTCTACCCATTTAGACACAGTCTACACAACTACGATATAGACATGACCATCAGAAGAAGGAGGAAAAAGTCCCATAAAATCCAAACCCCAAACATTAAACATCTCAAACTCTAAAATAAGATTAGCAGGCATCTCATGGGTTTTGAAAATGTTACCTGTATGTTGGCATCGATCCCACAACTTCACAAAAGTATAACAATCTTTAAAGAGTGAGGGCCAAATGAAACCACACTGTAATACCTTGGCAGCTGTATGGGAGGGGCCAAAATGGCTTCCACACGACGAGGAGTGACACTGGGCTATGATTTGTGCACACTCCTCAATGCGCACACATCGCCTAATAACATGGTTAGCATAAATTTTGAATAAAAGCTGGTCATCCCAAAGATAGAATTGTACCTCATGCAGAAATCGTTTTCTCTGTTGGGTGCTGAGATCGGGTGGTAGCATTCCAGTAGTAAGGTGGTTCACATTATCAGCATACCAAAGACCACTAGTACTTACCTAATACAACCTCTCATCCAGAAAATCCTCGGTAATTGGAAGACTTTGTTGCATGGCTCCATCTTCTATCCTCAAGAGTTGGTCAGCTACCACATTCTCACAGCCCTTTCAATCCTTAATCTCAAAATTGAATTTCTGCAAAAAAAAGTACCCAACGAATCAACTGGGTTTCGTATCCTTCTTATTGAACAAAAATTTCAAAGTAGCATGATCGGTGTGAACAATATTTTTTATCCTAGCAAATAGGGCCTAAACTTATCAAAAGCGAAAACAACGGCTAGCATCTCTTTTTCAGTAGTAGTGTAATTTTGTTAAGCACTGTCAAGAGTTTTACTAGCATAGTATATCGCCCTAAATAGCTTATCATGTCTCTATTCTAGAACAACATCTAATGAAAGTCACTTGCATCACACATCAATTCAAAGGGCTCATTCCAATCAGGCACAACAATTATGGGAGCAGTTATCAATTTTTCTTTCAAAACATGAAAAGCATTTAGACATGCATCATCAAATAAAAACACATAATCTTTTTCTAGTAAATTGAATAGGGGTTTAGTGATTTTTTAAAAGTGATTAATGAAGCGTCGATAAAACCCCGCATGCCTCAAGAAACTCCAAACTCCCTTCACGTTCCCAAGAGGTGGCAACTACTCGATCATAGGAATCTTGGCTCGATCAACCTCCAAACCTCTCGTTGACACCTTATGACCTAGAACAATCCCTTCCTTGACCATAAACTGGCATTTCTCCTAGTTTAGGACAAGGTTGGTGTTCTGATATCGTTGCAAAACACGAGAGAGGTTAGCTAAGCAAATTTCAAAAGTAGAGCCAAATACCAAGAAGTCGTCTATGAAGACCTCCATGATATCCTCAATAAAGTCATAGAAGATCGCCATCATGTGCCGCTGCAAAGTCACTAGTGCATTGCACAATTCGAAGGGCATCCTCGTAAAGGCATATGTCCCATAGGGACACGTGAATGTGGTCTTCTCCTGGTCCTCCGGCGTGATAGCAGTCTGGTTATAACCAGAAAAACCATCGAGAAAATAGTAATAGGGATATCCAGCAAATTTGTCAAGCAATTGACTAATAAAAGGAAGTGGAAAATGATCTTTCCTAGTAGCCTTATTCAACTTCCTATAATCGATACAAATACCCCACCCCGTTACAGTCCTAGTTGGGATACACTCATCATTCTCATTCTTAAGAACAGTCATCCCCCCTTTCTTAGGAACTACCTAAACAGGACTTACCCATGGAGTATCAGAAATAGCATAGATAATCCCTACATTCAACAGTTTAAGTACCTTAGCCTTAACTACATCTTTCATAACAGAGTTCAACCTCCTCTGATGCTCAATAAATGGCCATATGAATCCTCCATGAGAATCTTATGCATGACTATGGAAGGACTTATACCTTTCAGATCAATAATCGACCATCCTATAACAAATTTATGAGTATGCAAGACCTTTAACACTCTATCCTCCTCTACTCTAGTCAGATCATTCGATCTAATTACAGGAAAAGTCAAAGATTCACCTAGATATGCATATCTAAGATGGTCAGGCAACAACTTCATTTCAACAGTAGGAGGTTTCTCAGACTCACAGGCATCGATATGTTTTACATGTAAAGATTCATGATCATCATCAATATCCAGCATGTCCATATCATCACAATGAACATCCAGAATATCCATATCATTACAATCAGTATTCAACATGCGTTTCTAATGAATCTCAATAGAAGACAACATAAAAGATCTTAGTTCAGCAATGGCAGAATCCACAACATCTATTCTATTACAAGTATGTATCTCGTCCGAGTATTGCATGGATCGATAGATGTTAAAGATTACCTCTTTTTCGTCGACCCTTAGGATGAGTTTACCTTGCTGAACACCGATGAGGGCCCTTCCTGTGGCTAGGAATGGCCGTCCAAGAATGATGGGCACCTCGGTGTATTCCTCCATGCCCAACACAATAAAATCTGTAGGAAAAATAAACTTATCAACTTTAACCAACACATCTTCAATAATACCTTTAAGGAAGGTCAAAGAACGGTCTGCAAGCTGCAGAGAGATGGTGTTGGCTGTATCGCTCCCAAGTTTAATTTCCTGAACACAGACAGAGGCATTAGATTAATCGATGCACCTAAATCACATAGTGCACGTGCAATAGAAACGTTACCAATAGTACAATGGATAGTAAAACTCCCTGGGTTTTTAAGTTTCTTAGGTAACTTCCTCTGAATGATTGCATTGCACTCCTTTGATAGGTTGACTTTCTTAAACTACCCAAACTTTTTCTTCTTGGATTTCACATCCTTCATGAATTTTACATAATTCAGCTTTTGTTCCAACTCATATGCAAAAGGGATGTTAATGTGTAGTTTTTTAAAAATATCCAAGAATTTAGTAAACTGGGCATCATCTTTCTTTTTCTGAAAATGTTGAGGGTAGGGAATATGGTTAGGAATAATAGAAATAGGGTTAAAACACTTCCCTGAACTGGAGGGCATTCCTTGAGATTTCTCCTCAACTTTCTTCTCAACTCCTTCTTTTGGCTCCTACTTATGCTCCCCATTTTCATTCTCATCCTCCCTTGTAGTTGGGGCGACCTCAACTCTTGGTTCGGGTTTGGTCAAGGACTTACCACTACGTAGTGTGATAACCTTACAATGCTCTTTAGGGTTCACCTCCGTATTACTCGGAAACTTACTCTTTTGCATCATGTTCAAAGTAGTAGAAATCTGGCCTACCTGCACCTCAAGGTTCTTCTAGGCCTTTTCTTGACTCTCCACCTTGTTCTCCAGAGCAATTGTTCTATTTCGGGACTCAGAAATAAAGGTCCCAGCATCTCCTTAAGAGATGGATTGTTAGACTACTGCTGTGAAGACGAAGATGCAAATCCTAGAGGTCCCTACAAAACATTTTTCGTATTAGCATATGAAAAATTCTCATGGTTGCACAAACTTGGGTGGTAATGAGTCGGCAACTGGGATTGTGGAAAGTGAAACTGATTCTACATGGGGGCTCGCTGTTGATATCCACAATTTTTGTTGACATAATGGTTTTGCTTCATCTCTTTTCCATGATTCATCTGATAAGCATTGCATGCCGCCAAAGAAGCTATGGATTGAGTGTTACCTGGCATCACAAGATTATTCAAAGCGTTAGTCAGCGAAGCCATTTGAGCCTTAAGGGAACTTACCTCATCAAGCTCGTAAATCCCCACAGCTTTCTTCATAGTCTTTTCTGATGGCCAATTATAACTTGTGGCAGCCATATCTTCCAGCAGAGATTGGGCAACTCTTGGGGTTTAGGAAAAAATCGATCCTCCAGCAGCTGCATCCACAATCGACTTGTTAGTACTCGATAAACCATTATAAAAAGATTGTACCTGGAGCCAATCAGGATATCCATGTTGAGGGCATTTTCAAAGTAGCTCCTTGAACATCTCTCAAGACTCATATAGCTGCTCACCATCAGCTTGTTTGAAGTTGAAGATCTCGTTCCTCAATCGCTGGATTTTTTATGGTGGTAAGATTTTATTCAAGAAGGCTTGGGCAAGCTCATCCCATATCGAGTTGCTATTTGCTGGTAGGGCCTCCAACCAATCTTTCGCTTTGTCCTGTAAAGAAAAAGGAAGCAGATGTGAGCAAATGGAATCGTTAGGTACCCCGTTCAATTTAATTGTATTGCAAATCTCGAGAAATGAGCGAATGTGCTTATGTAGATCATTTACAATAGAACCCCTGAAAGCACAATCTCAAGCCATTTGGATGAGTCCTGGCTTCAATTCAAAATTGGCAACATTTATTGGTGTATGCATGATCCCTAACTGAGCATTTGCAACCGTATGCTTAAAATAATCTCGGATAGCCCGTGGGTCTCCTTTTGGCTCGGCCACTTGTTCACGTACTGCTCTCTGTTCTCTTCGATTCTTCCTACAGGTTTGTTCAATCTCTGGATCAAAGGGAACAGGGTCAGTGCCTCGAGTATGGGGCATACACCCAGAACAACACAAAATAAGGAAAACGATAAATCACGTACGAATGCATCGTAAATTAAGATCTACTTGAACGCCTCGATAATAAGAAAACTAAAAATATGCTGATTCCCCGACAACGACGCCAAAAACTTGATCGCACCCAACAAAGTGTCACCACAAGTGTACGGGTCAATCGTAGTAATACGGCCTAGAAGACCGAGTATCGTCCTAAAAAAATTGTGATATTTAATTTTCCTAATTATCGATTAATCCTTTTGATTTTATCTAGGGATTCAAAGGTCATGCAACAATGCTAAAGTTCAAGAAAACAATAAAGAAAGCTCGCTAACGGTGAAATAAAATCAAGGGAAAAACAGTTCTAGGGTGTTGGTGTTTTTGTCGCCCAATTAAAAAGTCAATTAATTAACGGAATGCATTTTCTTTACTTTTTTGCCTAAGTCTAAAATTTCATTAGTTCGGGTTTCCTCTCTTGAGCTCAACTGCCCTCACTTAACTAGCCTAATTCAATTTCTTGCAATCAGACTAACAACTGGAAAAATAAACTATTCATCGACGACCTCACGCGTTCTCCTATCACTCTCGTGCATAAAAGAATTTGTGTTCAAATTCCAAGGCCTAATATATCACCCTCTCCCTTGAGCAAGACGATAAATGCTAGTACATCAAGAATTAATGGCCACTTAATTACAAGTTAATAAAGCTGGAAAATGAAAGACAAAAAGAAAATTAATGCATTCAAATACTAAATCAACACATTTAATGAGTTTTTAAAATTCCAACACCCTAAAACTCAACTAAACTAGGTACTATACATTATGAATTCAACCCAGAAAATGTTAGGGTTGATGCCATAGACCTTCGTGGTCTTGTAATTTATTCTAATTATTTATTTAATAAAATAAGAGTTATTTCATTTGACATTTAGTGTGCATAAACTCAATCAAATAAACTAAAATCCAAGGTTATTTTATGAAAAACTTAAACATGTATGTGGAGACATACAAGTGGATCATGT
>JAOANK020791833.1:0-10741 GCA_026257165.2 Telfairia occidentalis | reverse complement strand
CTCTATTGCATTATAAGATTTAGTCAATAAAGCTCCATTAGCAGAAGCATCCACCACTAATTTGGAAGCTTTAGTCACTCCATGGTAAAATGTTTCCATTTGAAGAGAATGGCAAACCATGATATGGGCATTTTCTGAGCATTCCCTTGAACCTCTCCCATGCTTCACTAAATGACTCATCACTCCCTTGCTTGAAAGTAATGATATCTCCTCTTAATTTGACATTTTTAGTAGGAGGGAAATACTTCAAAAGAAATTGCATTGCCATTTCACTCCAGTTGGTTATAGATTCTGGTAATAGGGTTCCCAACAATGCTAGGGCATCACCAACAATGGAATAAGGAAAAAGAGTTAACCTCAGTGCTTCTCCTAATACTCTAGCGATGACAAATGAGTCACACACGTCAGAGAAGGATTTGAGATGCTGGTGAGGGTCTTTAGCAGGTAGACCATGAAATTGCCCCTTGGATTGGAGCATATAGAACATTATAGGTTTCAGCTCAAAGTGTGGTGATTGGATTTCAGGCCTCACTATAACTGGATTCATTTCATTATATCTTGAACCTGCATAATCTTGTATGGCTCTCTCTCTATCATCAGTAATATGCACTATATTTCCAAGGTTAATAGCCTTATTAACTGGCTCAGCTGGTTGTTGCCTTACAAGTTCTGGATTCATGACTTGTCTGTTTGGTAAATCAGCTATAGCTTGCTGACCTTCTTTCTGATCTAGTCTTCCTCTCCTTTCTCTTCTGATTTTTCTTAGAGTTCTTTCAATTTTAGGATTAAATTCTAATAAAAAATCTAAGTCAGGAAATTTGTTCATGCACTTGTACAGTACCTGCAATCCACAATAGCTTAGTCAGTTCCTTGAGGCATTAAATTAACCTAAACTCACTTTTAAAATTAACTTTGTTGCACCTATCCCCGACAACGGTGCCAAAAACTCTTCTCTAACATGGTAGAATCCACTAGGGAGCTATTCATTGATGACTTCTTTGCTTTTGGTGAAATTTATCACACTTATCTAACCAACTTTATCACACTTATCTAACCAACTTAGGAAAAGTGTTGTAAAGATGTGAGGAAACCAACTTACTTCTGAATTAGAAAAAGTGTCAGTTCATCGTTGGAGAAATGATAGTTCTAGGCCATAAGATTTCAAAGGTTGGTATTCAAGTAGATAGAGTAAAGGTGGAGATTATGTAGAAGCTGGAGGTCCTTCGACAATAAAGGGAGTGAGAAATTTTTTAGGCCATGTTCGTTTTTATAGAAGGTTCATCAAGGACTTCTCTAAAAGACTTTAGTCATTGCATCTTTCATGTCAGCTCAAAATTGGCAATTTTCATTTGAAGTCATGTGTCATTGCATCATCATGTCAGCCTAATCAAGATGTGCAACCTTCATTCTGGCTTACCCCCGCTTCCTAGGCACTGAGTATCTAACTATGAGTAGCCCATCTGTCATAGGACAATACTCACTTTCCTTCAGTACTTTTAGGCACAAACGAAAAGGTGGAGTAACCTCTTTAGACTTTTTATTTAGCACAAATCATACACAATAAAAGCTATTTTAACTTAGAAATTCACTCTCTAATAATCAGCTCATTTTAAAACATCTTAGGACAACCTCATTAACGACACCCTAAGTCTTCATAACTCTAAATGGTTGGACTACGTGCTCAAAATACAAGGAATTCAAAGAAGGATTTCAAACATAACTCACATCAGAAGTATGCCTACTAATCTCCCTATTTCAACTCACATACATGTCACAGTAAATCATGGGAATTGATAATCCTCAACATGTAAGCATCAACAGCTCTACATTATAGCACATAGTCAGGCAACCAAATCAATCATATCGAAAAAATTCCATCCACAATTTCAAACATCATCAAATCATTAGACAACCACAATTCCCAGGAGCTCATCACACAATTCATAGATCTAGCCTATCAGCACACAGTACTCAGGGCACTCCCCACCCCAAACTTAAAAACATGCATTGCCTTCAATGTATGAAAAAAAGACAAAGCATGGAAAGTAATCGATATTGGCTTGGAGTATGGGACGATCTACTATATGACTGGTGTGTGGACTAAGTACGACTGTGCTATGGCTCTTGAAAAAGATAGGGACATGTGCAAAATTCGTGAGAGATGGGAAAACAACAACTATAAGAAACTAACTGAACAAAAGCAGAAAAAACAAAAACACTTGTGCGCCTCCTGAGAAGCACTTGGTTTAACGTCTCTAGCTAGACATATTCTCAGCTCAAGAGGACTCGTTCAGAAAGATGTCCTCCAACTTTCGCTCCTCATCTCTATGATAGAGCTTCGCCCACTGCTAGTTCACCTTAAAGGTCACTTCATCTTCAGATTGTAGCTTGACGATCCTGTAACGGAATACTTCTATGATTACAAAGGGGCCTGACCATCGAGATTTAAGCTTTTCTAGAAATACGTGCAAACGTGAGTTAAACAATAAAACTTTTTAACCGGGAAGGAAGGACCTGTGAAGTATGCGCTGATCATGTCATTTTGTGGTATGCTTCTTACAAAGCTTAGCATTCCCATATGCTTGGCTTATGAACTCCTCTAGCTCATTCAGCTGCAGCAGTCTGTTCTCACCCACCTTCTGGAGATCCAAATTCAGCTTCTTGATGGCCCAATAAGCTCGATGCTCAAGCTTCATGTTGGTGTTTACAAATTCAGTTTTAAAATAACTTGCAAAGCCACACAAAAGTGCAAGTGTACGCTTAGTAGTTGTATTTTTACAAGGTCAATCCATAGGGATAAGTAACAAAATTTGTCTTAAAAGTTGATTGTTTAGGAGAATAGGAGTAACCATATTATAGAGTTGGTAAAAGGTAACAAAAATGACTAAAAAGTAACAAGGCAAATTGCTGAAGAAAAGCTTAGTGAGGTTGTGAACTCTTTTTGATAAAAACAGGATCAGGTTAGGGAAAATGATATGTTGACTACTACAAGATGCTATAGCATTTCTTATACTGGCTTAATACCACAGAACACTCTTGTACTTCTTCTGAAGCTATACTTCTAGGTTCATTTCATGTCATTTTTCCTTTTAAGCTTTAGTGTTCTTTCTAGTGCATTAGGGAGAGGTTATTCCTAACTCACTCTCAAATCTATAAAGCAGATTCAACGAATGAGTATGTTAAAGGGTTCCATTAATACTTCTTTTTCCAAGTTTGTATTAAAAAGAAAATTGTAAAGGTGGTCAATCTATATAATCAGATTTTAAAGAATACATTAACACCCATTAAAAAGACAGCTAAGAGTTGCTATACATTCCTTAAAACAAATCAGCAAGTTCACATCCCTAACCCTTGCCCTAGGTGAATTAGTTCATGCTTGAACATTAAGAACAACAAATAACTTGGACTAAACAAAACATACTTAATAACAAGGATTAATCTGAATGCTTAAAAGTTCTAACAAGGACAAAATAATTTCTAGCTAAATGCAAAAAGGAAAATTAAGATGAAAGATGTGGAGGGAGAAGTTGCGAAGGGCCTTCTTCCAAAAGTTTCTTCTCACGAGTATTCTCCCTCTTCTACCCTTTCCTTCTTCAACAAAATCCCCCCTTGGAAAACTCTAGAATCCCCTTGTCTTCTTCTGTCAAAATGGAAAAATATGGAGATGTCCGTAATTGGAGGCTAGTTTCTTTCCTTTTATGTCTCTCTTCTTCTTATCCACTTAGGCAGCAACAATTGAGGGCTAAATTGGACAAAGAATCCATGTGAGGCTCTCTCCTTGACTCTTTACAGCTTAGTCACATGACACTACCAGCTCAATTAATGAGTTGCCACATCACTCTCCTCTACTTCCACCTCACTAATGCCACAGGAAAATTCTGCTATCAATAGTATGATATAGCAAAATTAGCAGTTTATCACATATCAGCAATTCATTTTCCATAAAGCTCATGTAATCAACCATTAGTTCAATCAATCCTAATTTAGTGGTTTAAAGTCAATTACAAGTGTTAGTCATCAAAATTATAGCTCAAGAGATATAATAAGACATAGTTATGCTCGAAGTCCAACCAAAATGAACTACTTTTAACTCTTATTCTAAGAGTTAACAATCCATTAGCAGGTGACACGCCTTCTCAAACACCAAGTTGTACGGTGAAGTACCAATTGGTGTTTGGAAAGTAGTCCTATATGCCCAAACAGTATTGTCCAACTTAAGAGACTAGTCCTTCCAACTCGTTCTGACAGGTTTCCCCAGAATTTGTTGGATTTCCTTGTTAGATATTTCAGCAAGTTCATTAGTCTGAGGATGGTATGCTAAAGACACTCTATGCCTAACTCCATATTTAGCTAACACAGACTCAAACATTTTGTTGCAAAAGTGCAACCCTTCATCACTAATTATCGCTCGTGGTGTCCCAAAATGTCTGGAAATATTTTTATCCAAAAATTTCAAGACACACGTGCGTCCTTCTTTCTAGTGGCCACTGCCTCTACCCATTTAGATATGTAGTCTATAGCAACAACTATATAGACATGACCATCAGAAGGAGGAAAATGTCCCATAAAATGTAAACCCCATACATTAAACGACTCAACCTCCAAAATAAGGTTTGAAGGCATCTCATGGAGTTTAGAAATGTTACCTGTTCTTTGGCACCGATTCCACAACTTCAAAAAAGTATAACAGCCCTTAAAAAGTGAGGGCCAATAAAAACCACACTGCAATACCTTAGTGGTTGTACGAGAAGGGCCAAAGTGGCCCCCACACGACGAGGAGTGACATTGGGATATGATTTGTTCACTGTCCTCAATGGGCACACAACGCTTAATTACATTGTCACCACATATTTTAAACAACAGATCATCCCATAGACAGAAACATACCTCATGTAGAGATCTCTTTCTCTATTGAGTAGTAAGATCGGGTGGTAACAGTCCAGCAGCAAAATATTTCACGTAGTCAGCAAACCAAAGGACGCTAGTACTCACCTAATAAAACCTCTCATCAGGTTAATCCTTGGTGATAGGTAGATTTTGCTACATGTTTCCATCTTCTATTCTGGACAAGTGGTCAGCTACCATATTCTCACAACTCTTTTGATCTTTTATCTCAAAATCAAATTCCTGCAAAAGTAGCACTTATCTAATCAATCTCAGTTTTTCTTATTGAACAAAAATTTTAAGGCAACATGATCAGTGTGAACAATGACTTTCAATCCTAGTAGATAAGGCCTATACTTATCAAAAGCAAATACAACAGCTAGCATCTCTTTTCCAGTAGTAGTATAATTCTCTTGAGCACTATCAAGAGTTCTACTAGTATAATATATAGCCCTAAACAACTTATCATGTCTCTGTCCTAGAACAACACCCAAAGCAAAATCATTAGCGTCACACATCATTTCAAATGGCTCATTCCAATCAGGCACAACAATGATAGAAGCAGATATCAATCTTTCTTTCAAAGTATGAAAAGTAGTTAGACATGCATCATCAAATAAAAATACACAATCTTTATCTAATAAACTATAAAATGGTTTCGTGATTTTTGAAAAATCCTTTATAAAATGATGATAGAACCTTGCATGTCCCTGAAAGCTTCAAACTTCCTTCACGTTCCTAAGAGGTGGTAGCTGTTCGATCACCGATATCTTGGCTTGATCAACTTCCAAACCTCTTGCTGATACTTTGTGGCTTAGGATAATTCCTTCCTTGACCATAAACTAGCATTTCTCCCAGTTTAAGACAAGGTTGGTGTCCTGGCACTGTTCCAAAACAAGAGAGAGATTAGCTAAAAAAATCTCAAAAGTTGAGCCAAATACCGAGAAGTCGTCCATGAAGACGTCCATGATGGCCTCGATAAAGTCATGAAAGATCGCCATCATGCACCGCTGACAAGTCCCCGGTGCATTACATAATCCGAAGGGCATCCTCCTGAAGGCATATATCCAATAGACACACAGGAATGTGGTCTGCTCTTGGTCCTCTAGAGTGATGACAATCTAATTATAACCTAAAAAAGCATCAAGGAAATAGTAATAGGGATATCCAGCTAGTCTATCAAGCATTTGATCGATAAAAGAAAGTGGAAAATGATATTTCCTAGTAGCCTTATCCAACTTCCTATAATCAATACAAACACGCCACCTTGTCACAGTTCTAGTGGGGATACATTCATCATGCTAATTCTTAAGTATAGTTATCCTCCCTTTCTTACGAACTACTTGAACAGGACTTACCCATGAACTATAAGAAATAGTGTTGATAATACCTACATTTAACAATTTAAGCACCTCAGCCTTAACTACTTCTTTCATGATAGGGTTTAACCTCCTATGATGATCAATAGATGGTCGATATGAATCCTCCATAAGAATTTTATGCATGACTTAGAAGGACTTATACGCTTAAGATCAATAATCGACCATCCTATAGAAGACTTATGTGCATGCAAGACCTTTAACAATCTACCCTCCCCTATCTTAGTCTAATCATTACAAATAATTACAGGGAAAGTAGAAGAGTAACCTCGATGTGCATATCTAAGATGATCAGGCAATTGCTTCATTTCAATAGCAGAAGGTTTCTCAGACTCACATGCATGGATATGTTCTAATAGTAAATGTTCATGCACAACCGAGAAAACAAACAACTCATCAAAAGATTCATGCACATCACCAATATCCAACATGTCCATATCATCACAATCAATATTTAGTATGTTTTCTCACCCAACTCAGTTGAAGACATCATCACAAATCTTAGCTCAGCAACAACAGAATCTACAACATGTATCTTGTTACAAGTACGTATCTCGTCTGGGTATTGCATAGACTGATAAATATTGAAGATTACCTCTTCCTCGTTCACCTTTAGGGTGAGTTTACCTTGCTAAACATGAATGGGGGCCTTTCCCATGGCTAGAAATGGTCGTCCTAAAATAATGGGCACCTCAGTGTCAATCTCCATGTCCAAGACAATGAAATCTGTAGGGAAAATAAACTTGTCAACTTTAACCAACACATATTCTATAATACCTTTACGAAAAGTGAGACAACGATCTGCGAGCTGCAAAGAGATGGTGGTAGGTTGTATCGCACCAAAGTTTAATTTCCTAAAAACAGATAGAGGCATAAGGTCAATTGAAGCACCTAAATCACACAGTGCACGTCAACAGAAATGTTACCAATAGTACAAAGGATAGTAAAACTCTGTGGGTCTTTGAGTTTCTCGGATAACTTCTTCTGGATGATTGCACTACATTCCTCTGACAAACTAACCATCTCAAATTGCCCAAAGTTTTTCTCCTTCGATATAACAACATCCTTCATGAATTTGACATAGTTTTGCATTTGTTCCAATGCATCTGCAAAAAGGATGTTAATATGCAAGTTTTTAAAGATATCCAAGAACTTAGTAAATTGGGCATCATCTTTCTTTTTCTGAAATCGTTGAGGGCAAGGAATGTGATTAAGAATAACAAAGATAGCGTTAGAACACTTCCCTAAACCGGTGGACACTCCCTTTGATTTTTCGTCAGCTTCATTTTCTGCTTCTTCTTTTGGTTCATTCTAATTCTCCCCCTTTTCATTCTCATCCACCTTTTTAGCTGGGGCGGCCTTAACTCTGTATTCTGGTTCGGCCAATGACTTATCACTTCGCAATGTAATCACCTTACAATTCTCCTTAGGGTTCACCTTCGTATTACTCGGAAACATACCCTTCTGCATCATGTTCAATGTGGTCGCAATCTGGCCTATTTGCACCTCCAAGTTCTTCAAGGCCTTTTCCTAACTCTCCACCTTATTTTCTATGGCAACTGTTCTGTTTCGGGACTCTACTATGAAGGTTCCCAGAATCTTCTTAAGAGATGGATCGTCAAATTGCTTTTGGAAAGATGAAGATGTAAATCCTGGGGGTCCTGCGAACATTCTTTGTATTACCATACGAAAAGTTTTCATGGTTGCGCAAACCTAGTTGGTAGTGAGTCGGCAACTTGGATTGTTGAGAGTGAAATTGCTTCTACATGGGGACTCGCTGCTGATATCCATAATTTCTATTCACATAATGGGCTTCTTCCATCTCTTGCCCATGGTTCATCTGATAATTGTTACATACCGCCAAAGAAGCAATGGACTATGTATTACCTAGCATCACAAGATTATTTAAAGCTTTAGTTAGTGAAGCCATTTGGGCCTTTAGGGAACTTACCTCATCGAGTTTGTATTTTCCCGCAACTTTTTTTGTAGACCTCTCTGATGGCCAATTATAACTTGTGGCTATCATATCTTCCAACAGAGCTTGAGCAACCCCTGTTGTCTTGGAGAAAATCGACCCTCCCACAAGTGCATCCGCAATTGACTTATCAGTATTTGATAAACCATTATAAAATGATTGTTCTTGGAGCCAATTCGAATAGCCATGTTGTGGGCACTTTCTCAGCAACTCTTTAAACCTCTCCCAAGACTCATAAAGCTACGCATCATCAATCATCAGCTTGTCTGAAATTACTGATCTCATTCATCAATCTGTAGGTCTTCACTGGGGGAAAGAACTTCTTCAGGAATGCTTGGGCAAGCTCATCCCATGGCGTAATGCTGTCAGTTGGTAAAGATTCCAACCAATCCTTCACCTTGTTCTGCATAGAAAAAGGAAATAAGCGTAAGTGAATGGAATCATTAGATACCCCATATAACTTGATTGTACTACAAATATCAAGAAACGATCGAATAGATTTATGCGAGTCCACCGCGATGCACAATCCCTATACATTTAGATAAATCCCAGCTTAAGTTTGAAATTCACAGCATTGATCAGTGTGTGCATGATTCCTAGTTGAACATTAGGAACCGTATGCTGGAAATAATCTTGAATCACCCTTGAGTCACCGTCTTGCTCAACCATCGGTTCTAGCACTACTCTTTGTTTTCTGAGATTCCTTCTATTGGTTCGTTCAATTTCTGGATCAAAGGGAACAAAATCAATGCCTCGAGTACGTCGCATATACCAAAATAATACAAAAAGGGAAAAATAAAAATCATGTAAAAATACACCCTAAATTAAGACCTACTCAAACTCCTCGATAATAAGAAAATTAAAAATACACTGATTCCTCGGCAACGGCGCCAAAAACTTGATTACACCCAACAATGTGTTACTGCAAGGGCACTGGTCAATCATAGTAATAAAACGGCCCACGAGACCGAGTATCATCCATTAGGAATCATGGTTTCTAATTTGTTTAGTTATCAATTAATCCTTGCGATTTTATTTAGTGAACTCACTATCATGCAACGGTTCTAACTTAAAAAAACAATAAAGAGACACACTAACGGTGGATTAATCAAGGGAAAGAATGTTCTGGGGTGTTGGTATATTTAACGACCTAATTAAACGATCAATTTACTAAAGGAGCGCAATTTCTTTTCGAATTACCTAAGTCTAAAATTTCATTAATTCGGGTTTCCTCTTGAGCTCAACCAGTATCATTCATCAATCCTAATTCAATTTCTTGCAATTATAACAAATAAATGACATACAAATTATTCATCAACAACCTCACACATTCTCCTATCACTCTCGTGCATAAAAGAACCTATGTTCAACTTCCATGGCCTAATTTATTAACCTCTCACTCAAGCAAGACAATAAATGCATCAATCAAACAACTAATGTCTAGTTAATTGAACGCATTAAAAGCTGAAAATTGAAAGGCAATCAAGAAATAAATGCATTCCAACAATAAATCAAATCATTTAACAAGTCTTTAAATCCCACCACCCTAAAACCTAATATATTTAGCTACTGTACAACATGCTTTTCAGCCCAGAAAATTCAGAAAAACAGAGCATAAACAAGTTTGGAGAGGAAGAACGGAACTCCCGGATGAAATCCACATTGTTTTCATTGTAGACACGCTTTCTAAGTGTGGAGACCCGATCCAGAGCACTCTGAGACCTCCCAAACACTCTAGAACAATAGCCCACAAAGTTTTCCATCGAAATCCCTAGAAAATCACACCAAAATCAAGCTCTCCAAACCCTAGCAGTGAAAAGAAAATTAAATACTGCTTTCCAGCAGCGTTGAGATGCTAGGGGATAGTGTCTCGATGCTGCCTCTATGTCAAAATAACCAAAACGCGCATTTTGGTGCGTGCGGTCAAAAAGCAGAAGCGTTGAGATGCTAAAGAGTAGTGTCTCAACGCTACTTTGAAGGATGACAAGAGATGGAGTGCGCGTGGGCGTAGCATCGAGCAACAGCATTGAGTGGCATCTCAACGCTGCTGGTGTTCCTCGTGTGATAGGGTATGCGCGAACACGCGAGGCGTGTGAAGGGTCGAGTGCGGTGTTGAGCGGCGTCTCAACATCGCTGGCCTTACAACGCCTGTGCAGCTTCTTTTCAAGCACAATTTGGGCATCTCAACGCCATAGCCCGGCATTGAGACGCTTAGCCTCGGGTCTTCATTTGGTTTGGCCCCCATTTCTTAGTTCCTTGTCCGATTTTTCTCTTCTTAGGCTTGTTTTTCAACCTGAACTGACCCAAATTTATATTCTCACCTCCAAAAGCTTAATTCCTACAAATTCAACAATAAACGCATCAAAGTACAACTAAAATCCCACAAAACTACAAGAATTTATGTCTTAAAAGAGCACTTTTTGAAGTTCTATCACTTATTCCCTTAGCGATTTCTCTCTAGCCATCTTCAGACTTTATCGAATTTCCATAAAGAAGAACTTGT
>JAOANK020791723.1:0-10741 GCA_026257165.2 Telfairia occidentalis | reverse complement strand
AGGAAGCATGTGAGTGAGGACAAAGCATGCTAGAAGGACTTGTGTTGGTCTGTGGGGGCAGTCTTCACTCTCGCAAGTAGCTCAAGTCAAGTAGGTAGCGTCGCTAGGTCGCAGGGGAATGTCGGGGCCAGTAGGTGCGAATCTGGATTCCGAATCTTGGGCCTGGGGCGTACTATCATTTATCAAATTGGTAGACCTTATTGAGTTGATATTATTACTTGGCGTTGTTCTTTTAAGAAATAGTTGTACTTCTTAATTATTGTTTTGATTACTATTTTGAGGGGGAGCTTATACCTTTAGAATTACTAGTTAGAATTGATATCATAACTTAAGAAAAGGGGGAGAAATTGGTTAGAAAAATAATTGTGTTGTTTAATTATTGAATTCAGTTGATATTGTTTGTATGCTTTATTGAATTCAGGTGTAATTGTTTGTATTCATTCCATCTTGAGAATATTTTTCTTAAGTGGTTTGTCATCATCAAAAAGGGGGAGATTGTTAGCTTTATGAGCTTCAATCATACTATATGTTTTGATGATAACAAACAGTTGAAATTTATTGATGATTAGTGTGTTCAGTATTTACAGCGTAGAGCTCAAAAAGACGATTCCAACGCATTTGAATCGCTCAAATCCGACGTCAGATGAATAAGTTATGATCAAAAGAAAAATGAGTGGAAGTTAGAAACCTTGACACGCGTGGGACGCAAATGTTCACCGCCATTCCAGCACGAGTTTGAGTCCTACCAAACCCTTTTATGCTTCTATTTTCTTTCCATTGTTTTTGAAACAAACTAGTTGTTATGCTTTCCTTTCCATCTTTTTAATCGCAACCTTTCATTCTCTTAACCAAGATCTAATGGCCAAATTAATTCTAATTTTGATATTCATTTAAACCAAAATTATCCTATAAATTTCAGCAATCTTTCTTCTCCAACACAAACCCATTCTTGCTGAAATCTTTTGTCCTAAGCCTCCACTGTTGATCTATTCAAAGCTTCAATTTATTCTATTTTGTTACAGATTTTTTTTTGAGAGATTAGATTATTATTTTGAGTGCAAATTGTGTATCTACTCTTGTGAGAGTTTTCGATTTTGTGGGTTTCAAATTTCATTACTTTAAATTAGATTTTTGTAATAAGGTATGGGAGCACCTTAGGATTGTGAGTGTGGTTTAATCTTGAACCCGAAAAAGGATTTGTAGTGGTTTGATCTTGAACCCGTTAAAAGGATCAATAGTGGTTTGATCTTGAACCCGATAACAAGATCGATATAGATTGGATCCTGAACCTGCAAAAGGATTGGTAGGAGGTTTACTCTTGCACCGTAAAAAGAGTGATCAACCGGTTTGGTTCTCACCTATAAGAGAGCTGTGACAGTAAAATACCCAAGGAGTCTTGGAGAGTGGAGTAGGAATTTCTGAACTATTATAAAAAATTTTGGTGTCATTCTTCTATCTATACTTTTTAAATTTCTGTTGAATTATTTTGTTGATTAGAATGCACACTTGAAAAAAATAGTTTTATATTTCTTATTATTTTTAGGGTGTTATTTAGATAAGTTTCAATTATAATAATTCTGTCTAAATTGATAAAAAATGTTTTAATTTTTTTAAGCAACTCTATTCACCCTTCTTCTAGTGTTGTCATACGATCCTACAATTAATATACCCTATATAAGTACATCAATCATATACTTGACAAACTATACAACTTATAATTTCTTAATTATCTATAATTTAGTATATAATCAATATACTTCATATTACATATATCTCTTACTTAGTATCTAATTGATGTACTTCATATTTGGTATATCAATGATCTATTATATCATTGATATTATTTATATTAGGTATGTTATTGATATACCTATATCGATGGTATAAAAATAAGAAGAGTAAAATTGAAATAACAAAAAAAAATCTGATTTAAATTTGTTTTGCTATATTTGTAAAATTTATAATTGGTTGCTATATTTGAAAACATAGTAGATATTTTTGCTATCCATTATAAATTTCCTATTTTTAAAGATAGATATGTTCGCGAGAATCTTAAATTTGGACCGAGAAAATTTGAGGAAAAATATTAAATTTATAGTGATATTAAATTTAGGATAGACTAGAACTAAAAAGAAAAATGATGATTATATTAAAATAGAAGTTTTAGAAGAGAAAGCAAATAAAAGATATATAAAATTTAAGAGAGGGAATGAAATTTTAAGAGAGATACATTTGGAGAGAAATAAACTTTTTTGGATGGAAAAATTTGTTGAAAGACATGTCAAATAGAAAAAAAATAATAATCTTAGAAGAAAAAATGAGTTTTTGAAATATAGAAAACCGTTTTAAATTTTATTTTTTGTTTTTTAGTTTTTCAAAAATAGTAAACTAAATTTAGTTATCAAACAACCATATTTTTTAAAAACAAAAACAGTTACTGAACAAGTTTTATATTACATGTTTAGAAAATATGAGTTGTAATGGTCTAAATGTTGTTGGTCTCAATAATACTACTTATAAGAATAGATTCACATGATATTGAAAAAAGAATTGCATAATGTTGATAATGGTCCCATTCTGTTCGTAATTATTTGATAGGAATGAAATAAAAACAACCTTATCTCCTTACCTTGACACATAAGATAACTAAGATTAGTGGTCTGAAATGGAAATCATATATGTCATTCATATTGTATCTAAGATAAAGATAAAAAGAGAGAAAAATATTGTTGGTCCTAGTGATACCCCTAAAAAAAGTTAGAACATGATACCTACATAATTGTAGATGTATAGTATTAAGACTTCTGTTATTAATGATGGTCCTAATGTTTTGTAGGAATTAATTAGTTGAAAAAGAAAAAACACCAATATGTAAACTTGAGCATAGCTCAATTCCTTAACGCATATCTAGTTGCCCAAGAAATTGTATGATCAAATATCCGCCCACACTTATTGTTGAACTCATAAAAAATAAATAAATAAATAAATAATTGCAACAAGTATTGAATGAAAATGACAATTGTTTAATAGTTTGAGAAATTTAAAAAATGACTATTTAAGAAATTATTTAGATTGTTTTTTTTTTATCTAGTAGATATGTATTCCTCAGGTTTCATTATTTTTTTGGTTTTTTACTTTTGAAAAATAAGGATAATTTTATATTGTTGTTATAAATTGTTCTATAAATTTTTAACATCCTAACTGTAATGCCTAAGTAGAGGAGGGATACATGAATGAATCGACACTACATCGGAATGAGAGGGATCCTAAGACTATGGAAGCATGGTTAAGAAAGACTGAAAAAGAATTGATAGTGACTACCGATACTAACAAGGTGCACCTTCGTTTTCGGTGACTCAATCATAAGAACTCTAAAGTTGAGCGTACTTGACTTGGAGCAATCTTATATTTGCATACGCCATTCAATGTAAATGACCACTTGCTGTACTTTCTTCTTTATACTTCAAACCAAAAGTTCTACTTAATTCTCCATCTATATATTTGCATTCATGTAATATATTTTGATTATAAAAATTGTTATAACAAATATTACAAATATATTAAACAAGGAGTACTTAGCCATCTTTTTATTCTATTAAATCATCAATACTAACAATAGAATTCCAATATACAGATGAAGTTGAAGGACAGAAAAAAAAATTTTAAAACAGAAGTTGTATTTTCAAGCTGACTTTCCAATAAAAAGTTTGAACAATTTCAAATACATTTAATTTTATTAAGACTATATTACATATACTTTTACACTGTGATAGATAAATGGACCGTAGAATTGATTTCCGAGCAAAATAGGAAAGAAATATTATGGAGAGGTATTGCTCTATCTTTTATATAATGCTATATTACATATTTAGAATTTGAGTTCCATATGATTGTTAAATGTATAATATGGTTTGAATGGTCCAAATGTTGTAATTTGGTTCCAATCATACCACTGAAAAACTTAGAAGAGATTCCCTCTAGTTGATAATGGTCCTAATCTTTGTAATTATTTAGTAAGAAAGAAACTAACGCAACCTTGCCTCTTTGCAATGGGAGAAGGTTACTAAAAGAAATGATTGTAGAGAAACAATAAAGTTGAAAGGAAAAAATATGATGGAAAAAAAGATACGTTAGAAGATAAAGAAAATTTGTAGTAAGAAAAAAATTAGAGAGAAAACTTTTTTATAGAAAAAATTGATATATTTGTGAGTTAAAAAAAAATGTGAGGGAGAAAAAATAAAGTGAGGGAGTAATTTTAAGGGTCTCTTGCAAATATGACAAAAAAAATTAGTAGGATATAGCAAATTTAGCAACCACTTTTATACTTTGGAAATATAGCATGAAACCAAGGCCAAGGCGAACCCAAAATGTGAAAAAATCTGAAATACCCTTAAAAGAACAGTTTCTTTTAAAGCATGCGATATTGCATATTAAGTATATCAACCATATACTAACAATGTACTATTGATATATCTTGTATAAGTATGTAATGAGAAATCTATCAAAGATATGCTTAGTATCAAGTATATTGGTCATATCAATGGTATGTCATTGATATAACCGATACAAAATATATTGTTGATATACTATTTTCTTGATATATGTAGTAATAAGTATATTAGTGATATACTAAAGATGAAATATATGACTGATTTATTGTTCAAATAGTTTTTCTTTAATCAACTAGTTTTCCATTAGTTTTGTAACACCCCATAAAATTATGTTAATTTTAGTGTATGATGAAGACATTTCCCTTAGGTAATTTGGAATTTTATTATTAGAGAAATAAATTAGGCTAATTTGAAGGAAATTGAGTATTGAGGATTTTTTGTAATATGTATATATGTGTATATATATATATATAATTAAATAAGAATCATTATTTGGCTTAATGACATTATAAGAATAAGATAGGCGCTACCCCCCACACTTTTATTTTGCCAAAAGAAAGAAGTAAACAAAGGGGAAAGTTGTTTTTCTCTCCCTCTCCTACCTCTCGATTTTGTCCTCCATCTCCCTCAATTTCTTTCCCTTTGGCAACACTTTTCCAGTAGCATCATCTCCGGAACACAGCCGCTCTAGATCTTGTTGGTGTGTTCAGGATCGCCGGCCAAAAATTTTTGATCGGTGTTCTCATGTTTGTGAGTCTTTTCTTGTCGTTTTCTTTCACCAATAAAGTAAATTTTCTCTTTTTTTGCAGTGGGTGGCTAAGACTAGTGGGGAGACTCGGATCTGGAAAGTAAGACTGATAGTTCGTATATAGTTTTTTGGTTTTGTTTGATATGGCCTATAATCACGTTTTTTGTAACACTCGTACCCAAAAAAAAAATTAGGCTTAATGTCATTTTTTAAATTAAGCGAAAGTAGTTAGGGTTAGGGTTCCCAATTGGGATAATTTAGGCCCTAACTCTCCGTCAGTTTTGTTTTTTACCAAAAGAAAGAAGGAAAAAAAAAAGGAAAAAAGGATCGATTCTTTTCTCCCTCCTCTCCCACACTCGATTTTTCTATCCCCTGGCCACACTGTCCAACAGCATTGAATCTAGATGCAGCCGTCCAGATCTGGTTGGTGTGCTCGGGATCGCCGGTAAAACGTTCAGTAAGTATTCTCGCGTTTTGGAGTCTTTTCTCGCCGTTTCTTCCCAAACCTAGTGATCTTTCTCGATTTCTGGCAGTGGGAGGCTAAGGCCTATGTGGAACCTAAATTTTGGATGGTAAGAACGTTTGATGCATGTTTTTTTTTTGGGTTTTGTTTTGTACGACATTAATCCCGTTTTTCTTCTTTTCCATCCAAAAAAGGTGAATTTTGAGTGCAACGAAAGGTGGAAAAGGACACCAAGGACCAGATCTACACACCGGTAAAAATGAGACGTCGATCGGAGCAACGGATAGCCCTCACGCGCCGGAGAAAAATGCTAACAGCAGGCGGGGCGTGAGCCACACGCGTAGGACTCAGGCCTCGCGTGTAGGAGCATGAGACCTGGGATTGGAGTGTGGTCGATGGCGTTGGAATCTTAATTACCTGAAGTTTCAAGATTGGGGGCGCGTGTATCTAAATTCGGCGGTGCGTGGCGACGACGTCAGCGCTTGTGGTGGCGCGTGGAGGCCCGTGTATCAGTGCGTGGCCTAATTTTTCCTAAACAATAAGCTTTTCTTAGTGTTTTATTCCTGTATGTAGCCTCAAAATGCGTTAAAAAGGTAGTTTTAAGATAAATTTCTAAGTGAATTTCGTGTTTGACCTTAGGTTGACCAAGTGTGCTTTGACTGGTTTTTTAGGGAGCTTATAGGACTCGATCGAGTTAAGTGGCTTCACTTACGGACCCGTAAGGGCTTAGGTTAGATGATGTATGTATATGTATGTTCCATGTATATGTATGAAGGATAGATTGCAAGTAGGAAAATATGCGATGTATGATTCCATGATATATGGTGTGGCATGTATATGTGATATGTTTAAGTGATCCTACTATTTATTTAAGCATGCTTGGGGATTGTTTGCTGAATTATGATAGGTGATGTTTGTTTTGATACGACATGCATGATATAAATGTTAAGGTTTCATGTCGTATGTTGCATGAACCAGAGAACCATGAACCATGTTTTATATGAGGGTGTCAACTACCTCCCACACCCAAAGGGTCGGTGTTGGGCGGGATCTCGGTTGTGCTGAATGGGTGTCATCAAGCATCAGTTACAGTCAACTTTCTCATTTAAGTAGAGGGCCCAACATTCATATCCAAAGTGAGATGACACCATAGGTGGGGTAAGATGGTTGTTGCACACCAACATGATAAGTACAATATACTGTCAACCATTGAACGATAGGTCTCAAAAGATTTCATGATGAGGTTGCATGATTGGGTGTGTATGAGGTCTAACTTCGTAGGTGGGGTTACTTACACAGTATTTGTTAAAATACTCAACCTATATTAAACATTTTTTTTTCAGGAAATGAACGTACCATGCGTGGTGGCTGACGTGCGAGGTTACGATGCTATGGAGTAGGTTTAGGCTATGCTTCATTTTCAAACTTTTGCTTACGCCTAAGACCTTTTGAATGTTAAGTAATTTCATGTCCTTAGAATATAGTTTCATTTTCTATGTATCGTTTGAAGTTGTAGGGATCCCACCTTTTAAAATCCTTGAAACCATAGTTCATTTTCAAACTCTATATTTGAATTGACTTTTAAAATTTAGTCCTTAATCATTCATGTATGCATGTAGTATCGATCCTAAGGTTAAGTTAACTTCGGTCCTAACAGTTGGCATCAGAACCCAATTGGGATTCTGTAGACTGCTTACATCGTAAGCGTAAGGGTGTCATAGATAAATCTCCATGACCAAGTCGTAACCACCTCGTCACCACCAAGCACGTTAGTTGTTAATAAAAAGTTAATTGGCTAAGTATGTGGTAGTTACATTATTTACCTGGTAGTAACACTATTTACCCAGTAGTAACATTATTTACCTAGTAGTTGAAATGACTTTTGTTAAACATGTTGTGATATGTTGTACTGTTATTGTGAATCTTGTATGATTATGGATAGATAGCTAACTTAAGTTAGTAATTAGAAAATGCCACCTCGAGGACTTGGAGCTGGCAGTTGTTGCCATGAAAGCAGTAGAGGAAGGGGTCGGACGACCCCTCAGCCAACGACTCCTGCTGAACCCCAATGATAACCTGAGGTTTAGCTAGAAGATCTACATCAAGAGTAACAAGCTGCTCCAACTGAGGCTCAACCAGAAAATCCACCCCAGGTGCAGTCCACTGCTCAACAGGCAGCACAACCCCAGCCGATAATGGCATCAATGTTGCTGGACATGCTACAGACCCTGGTGAATACGAAAGTGTGTAATGCAGTTGATAGAGTACTACTAGAAGGGAGAGCGCATCGATTCGGGCTCAATATCTGAAAGACTTCAAGAAGTACGACCTTGAAATGCTTGATGAAGTGTCTTGTGGATCCTATGGTGACTGAGTCATGGTTATCCTCAATTGAAACTATATTTCGATATATGCACTGCCCGAACAACCAGAAGGTTAACTACGCAACATTTATGCTAAGGAGGGATCTGCTCTTATGGTGGGAGTCTGTAGAATGTTCGATTGGTGTATAAGAAGGTTCAGTCACCTGGTTACAGTTGAAGTAAGCCTTCTTCCGTTAGTATTATCCCGCCATTGAAAGATATAGGAAGCAGACAGAGTTCCTCAACTTGAAGCAAAGAGACCACACTGTAGAAAAGTATGATCGTGAATTCACGAGGCTGATGCGGTTTGTTTCTGAGTTAGTAGATACAGAGGCTAAGAAAGCGGACAAGTTTATCATGGGCCTAAAGGACGCAATCTAAGGCTCTGTTGCAGCCCACAGCCCAATTGACTACGCGACAGCTCTGAGGGTCGCTTCCCTAATCGACTACCGACTGACGAGGGTGACCCCGACTCCAACATTACCGAATGCCCCTACAGAGCAGAAGATGAAATTTGAAGAGAGTCGGTCTACTTCACAGCCACAGCGTTATCCCACCTTGATGAATCGAAACTCAGGCCAGGGACAACAGGACAATAGACAGCCGAACCCTAGTTCGGCCAAGCCACTATGCAGGAGTTGTGGCAAGAAGCACCATAGTCGTTGTATGGCTGGGACGAGAGTATGCTTCAAGTGCAACAAAGAGGGGCACATTGCTGCGAACTGTCTGAGGAATGATACCACTGGTTCGGGATCAGCTGGAACCTCGAGCCAAGCTGACATGCAAAAGGGTAAGCTGTTTGCAGCCACTCAACAGTAGGCGGCAACTCTAATACGATGACAGGTACCTTACTCGTATGAGATCATTATGCATTTGTACTATTTGATTCTGGTTCTACTTTTCGTTTATCTCTAGATCAGTTGTAAATAAGAAATGGTTAGACTTAGAACCATTAGACCATGTAGTGTCAGTTTCCACTTCTGGAGGAGTGATTCTATTAGCTACGGAGTCTGTAAAAGCTTGTAAGACTTTAATGTAAAGACATTTGTTAGATGTGACACTAATAGTCCTAGACATGTTTGATTTCGATGTAATACTTGGGATGGATTGCTTGTCTACAAACCACGCCATCATTGATTGTTTCAAGAAAGAAGTAGTTTTTAACCCTCCGGTGAGGCGAGCTTCAAGTTTTGAGGGTATCAACCTCGGAAAGCTCCCGAAGTAATCTTGACGTTGAAGGCAAGAAGGATGGTGGACCACGGTGCGCATTACTGGTTGATTAATGTAAGTGGATAGTAGCAGTGCTGAGGTTTCAGTGACCTCAGTACCTATCGTGAAGGAATTTGCAGATGTGTTTCCCGATGATCTTCCAGGCTTACCACCAGCTCATGAGGTAGACTTCAGAATTGAATTGGTACGAAGGACGACGCCAATCTCTATGGCTTCGTACAGGATGGCCCCAATAGAGTTGAAAGAACTCAACACACATATCCAAGAACTTTTGGATAAGGGATTTATACCCCTTAGTGTATCTCCATGGGGCGCATCGGTTCTATTTGTGAAGAAGAAGGGCGGTTCAATGAGGCTGTGCATTGACTACTGAGAGCTGAATAAAGTGACTGTGAGAAACAAGTATCCTTTGCCTTGAATAGATGATTTATTTGATCAGTTGCAAGGGGCAACAGTTTTTTTGAAGATCGACTTGAGGTTAGGATATCACCAGTTGAGGATCAAGGAGGAGGATATTCCAAAGATGGCGTTCAAGTCTAGGTATGGACACTACAAATTCATTGTAATGTCTTTTGGCCAAACCAACGCGCCAGCAGTATTTATGGCATTGATGAATCGTGTATTCAAAGAGTTCTTGGATACCTTTGTCATTGTATTCATCAATGATATTTTGGTGTACTCCAAGAAAGAGGCAGAGCATGAAGAACATCATAGAAAAGTCTTGACTACACTACGAACTCATAGGTTGCATGCCAAGTTCTCCAAGTTTGAATTTGGGCTTCAATAGGTGTCTATCTTAGGACACGTTGTGTCAAAGGATGGAGTGTCGGTAGATCTAACTAAGATAAAAGCAGTGACCTGAAGGAATCGAATTCCAAACAGAAGCAATTGAACACTTAATCCACTAAAAATTGAATTTGGAAAGGAACATGCATTTGAAAACGTAAAAATTACGGAGAGGATGAAATACCTTTGAAGAGCTCTTTCTTCACTTAAATCCTCTGGATCTTGATGAATAGTAATACGAACACCACTACCTGGTAAACTTGCTATTCTCTGGAGAAGGAACAAAATTGAGATTGTGGGATCTCTTTTCTCCGTTCAATGAGGAGGGAGCAAAACGTGAAAAATTTCATTAACCCCTGTGTTCTCAACAAAAAGATGAATATTGAGTTGAAGAGGAGAGAGAGTTGGAGGCAAATTTTGTTAATTCCCTCCCACGTACATTCCATTAACTCCCAATTAGTGGGGAGTTAATTTTAATTATTTACTTAAATTAATTAATTATCTAATAACCAATTAACTATATATTATGGACATTAATCATATTAAATGCATTTTACTCTCTTTAACCTATGGTTCTAATATGAATCCTATCCATATTAAATTTTTAACTATAGTATTTATATGAATCTCATTCATATAAATTAGATTTGACTCTTATTCAAATAATTAAATTCTCACAAATTATATAGTTTAAATATAAATCATATTTTTACTCAACTATATATTATAATGTATCATCATAAATTACAACTTATTAATT
>JAOANK020791398.1:0-10743 GCA_026257165.2 Telfairia occidentalis | reverse complement strand
GTATTCGTAGTGTCACCAGGATAAGGCACCCAACCTTATCCATATACTACAGACCATTTAGGTTATTCCTTAAACATCATCCGCCTATATGTCCCCATATACATGTTTAAGTTTGTCATAGAATAACCTTGGATCTTAGTTTATTGGATTGAGTTTATGGACACTAAATGTTCAATGAAATAACTCTTATTTTATTAAATAAAAAATTGAATAAAATTACAAGACCATGAAGGTTTAGGACATCAACCCTAACAATGAGGAGGTAAGCTTCCACATCTATGGAGCTTCTAAGAGCTCTCTTGATGTTAGTACATGCTGTAAGTTAGATGTTGAGAATGGTTGTGATCCAAATGTGAATTATGAGATCTCAGATGTGTCAAAAAAGGGGACATGCATACTGAACTCCACTTGTGGTAGTCTAGGCGCTTTAAATGAGAACATACTTGTCTCGTCTGCTAAGAAGTCTATCTGTGAGATTGTGCATCCTTCTTTGACCGTTGTTGATCATCCTATTGAAAATTGCTTTTTGCCTACTGATAATGAAAAAATTTGTTTGAATGTTAAGCCTCCTGATTTAATTTTGAAACCCCTACCCTCACATTTTAGACATGCTTTTCGGGCACTTCAACTCATGTTATTATACCTGCTACTATGACAGAGTGGAAGAAAATATTTTCTTGAATGTGGTTCGTAGGGTAAAGAATGAGTGTGGAAAGGAGGCATGGTGGATTCATGACATGGTGATGAAAGAATGAGTATTTGATTTCTCGTCTAGCTACAAACGTTAAACAAAGTGCTTTTTGGGAAGCAACTCAAGTATTTTTTTTTTTCTGCTTTTGTTAAGTTAGTTGCTTTTAGTTTGTTGCTTGCCCATCTCTCACAAATTTCGCACATATCTTTCTCTTTTTTAGGAACCATAGCACAATCATACTTGACACCAGCACCGGGTGTTCGATCGGTCTCCAGCAAATGCCAGAAACTTGATCGCCACCCAGTGCGATGCACTACAGTGTACGAGTCAGCTTTAGTATAGTGAATATGAGTGTCAAGTGTCGTCCTCGGGATTGGGTTTCTAGCTTGATTGATTACCATAGATAATTACACCTCATTTTATCTAGGGAAACCATTATTAAAAAGGAAATCTAAGTTACACTACTCCTACTCCTACTCCTAGATAGATGAAGGACACATAAGGAGAACGTGCCTTGAATCTAATTTCTATGCTTTGTGACACCAAAATTTTTTAATAACGAACTTCTCTATCACCATGCAATTATAAGCTGGGTTTACTAATGTTCGACTTCCTCTCTCGAGCTTAGCTAGTCTCTTACTAAACATGCAGACTCAACCTCTCGGTTTGTTACCCACACACTTAGCAAGGCATTACGAACTAACCACCAATTACTATCCTTAGTAGACCCATTGTGATCCCATTCTCTCTCGAGCTCAGGGAAAAACCCGTTTGTCATCACGGTTCACAACAAACCCACAAGAGATAATAACACTTGCTTCTCTAAAATAGACCTCCGCTCCTCTCACTTTACGTTAGCCTACTACAATCATGCAATCGAGTTCTAATCTAGTCCCTACTCCCTCGAGTGAAGACTTAATCATGCATCAATTTAATCCTTGATCAGAAGATTAAACAGCATTAAGCACACAATTACATGAATAATCACAGGGGATATGAAAAATCCATAACATTAATAAAGCGATAAACGAAGTCACAATACATTACAACAAGTCAAGGCGGAATTTTGCCACTCAAATTTACAACTAAAAACAGAAATCCCAAAGAAAAACACAAAACGAAACAAGTATAGAAAAAGGGGAAGAAAACTCCCCAAGACGTGTGCCAAACTTGTTTTCGACGCAAGACCCTCAATCCTGAGCCTCGGATCGCTCCTAGGACACCATGGGGAGCTCCATCTCCTTCTGAAACACCGTGCTCCAAGTCGTGCTCTCAGTTCTCCAAATGGCCTCATTTTTGGAATGAAAAATTAATTTAAAAAGAGATCACTGCCCGAAGTGTCGAGACACCATAAGACAGCGTCTCGACGTTGGTCTTGATTGGTAACCGGATGTGCGGTGCGGGCATGACTTAGGGCATCATAAAGGGACAACGTCAAGACGCAGAAAGCAGCGTCTCAACATTGCCGCGAGTTGTGCAGTAGAATGGGCGCGCGCACACGCCAGGCGTGTGGGCTGCAGGGCGTTGAGTGCTGCGTCGAGGGGCGTGGCAATGCTGGAGTGTTGCGCGTGGATGGCTGAAGGCGCGTGCACATGGCGAAGCATTGAGCGTAGGGTTGCGCGGCGTGGCAACGCTGCTGGCGTGCGCATTCTTGCGGGCGGCTGCTCTTCATGTTCTGCTGCGTTGAGACGCCATTGAGCAGCGTCAAGATGCTGTTGATTCAAACTCCAGTTTTCTAGTGGATTTGAGCGTTTTAACGCCCTATCGAAGCGTCTCAACGCTGTTGCCTCAGGTTCATTGGTATTTTGGCCTTCTTTCTTCTTTCCTTGGCCAAAATTTTTCTTCTTAGGCTCATTTCTCAACCCGAACAACTCTAAAATCATGTTTTCTTCTAATTATGCCTTGTACCTACTTTTTAACATAAAAATACATGAAAGCACCAAAATTATCGAACACAACTGGCTAAACTCAAGCCTAAGGATAGCACATTTTCGTGTGGTATCAAACACCCCCACACTTAATCTTTTGGTAGTCCCGAGCAAAATTAAAACAAAACACTAACAAGATAATGGAACTCCTCTAAGCATGCAATTGACTCAGCCCTCAATGCCCCAATAGACAAGTAGGTGCAAACATAGAAACTTACAAGCATATTTTATCACCGAGAGATTTCAAGGTCAATTCTCTTCATCCTCATGTGTGTGTGTGCAAGCCCATCTAGTCCTAGTCCTTAGAAGCCTGGGGTGACCTTAGAAAAACCTTCCGAGGCTCTCCTACTTCAATCAATGGAACGTTTAAGTGCACAAATGCGTCCTAGAGTTTTATTCCTTTCTTTCTTTTTCTTTTTCTTTCTTTTCTTCTTTTTCTACTTTTCTCATTTGTTTTTATTTTTCTACTTCATTTTCTCTTTTTCTCTTTCTTTTCTTTTGGAAGGGAACCAATTCAAGATGTATCACCTTCGTTTTGGCTTACCCCAGCTTCCGAGGCGATGAGTATCCAACTATGAGCAATACATCTATCCAAGGGCCTAGGCTTACTCACTTTCTTTTCGCATATTGCACTACCTATCGACTAAGGCCATAAGAAAGGCGAACTAATCCCCTTCATTTTATTCCCTTTTGTTCAAACTAGACATGCGTAAGAACTACTCAAAAAGAACCACAACCTTTTCAGAGACTTCCTCAAGATAAATCAATCTCCTTAAGACACCCTCAACCTTCAAAACTTAGACAAGAGGGCTACGTGCTCAATAGACAAGGAATTCCAAGAAGGATTTGAAATAACCCAGATAAATATGATGCTATCGCATTTAATCACACACAACGGATCAGTCAGAGGAATATCACAGACTCTCCTCATCAACAACATGCATAGAGGAATTCCATAGTAGTTCAGCACATAAAAATTCAGAAAATAAAAAAAATTAAGCTCAAAATCGCCCTAAGCTAATCAGGACTCACAGAGTACTACCCACACCTGCAAACTTAAAGCATACATTGTCGTCAATGTATAAATCAATAAACATGCAAGGAAAAATGAAATACAAGATCGAGTGGATAATACTGCCCTGGTAGCAGAGAGAAGATCCTGAACGGTATCTAGAAGGGAAGAAGCACACTAAAAGATCAAGGTTCAGCACCAGGAACGAGAATTACTGGCATTCAACACCTACCAAACAAAACAACACAAAAACAAAGACAAAGGATAATGAGATAGAAAAACATGGGTGGCCAGTCCAGTTAGCTAGCGCCTAATCCGACCCAACAAACAAAAATAACAAAAACAACAAAAAGAAAAACAAAATAAAGTAAAGAAAATACACAAATTAAACATACACTCTAGAGTAAGACTCAATATTTTCTCAACGATATTAATCTAACTAAATAATTGCCAATCCTCAGCAACGGCACCGAAAACTTGATCAGGCCCAACAAAGCGTCACCGCAAGTGTTCGAGTCGATCGTAGTAATAACGGCCTAAAAGATCGAGTATTGTCCACAGGGAATTGTGATGTTTAATTTTCCTAATTATTGATTAATTGTTTTCAATTTTATTTAAGAATCTCAAGGTCATGCAAAAGTGAAAACTAGAAAGCAATAATAGAAACTCGCTAATGGGTGAAGAAAATAGAGGGAAAAGCAGTTTTAGGGTGTTTGTGTTTTTTATCGACCCAATTAAATAGTCAATTAATTATTCGAATGCATATCCGTTACCCTTTTCCCTAAGTCTAGAATTTCATACGTTCTGGTTTTCTCTCTCAAGCTCAACCACCCTCAATTAATTAGCCTAATTCAATTTCTTGCAATTAAACTAACAATTGGAAACAATTATTCGTCAACAACCTCAGAAACTCCCCTATCACTCTCGTGCATACAAGAGTTCATGTTCAAAACCCGAGGCCTAATTTATCACCCTTTCTCTCAAGCAAGATAATAAATGCTACTACTTGACAATCAATGGCCAGTTAATTGCAAGATAATTAATGCTGAAATTTCAAAGGCAATGGAGAAAATTCAATGCATTGAATAAATAATCAACAAATTTAACGGGTCTTTAAAATCCCAACACCCTAAAACTCACGCAATCTAGCTCATATACATTATAAATCAGTCCAGAAAAATCCAGAAGAAACCCACAGAACATACATGAAATTGAAAATAAAAGGAAAGAGAGAACTCCTGGATGAATTCCACGCCATTTCTGTTGAAAACCGTTGAAAATTGCACCCCAAAAGACGTTCTCCATGCCCTAATAGAGGAAAAATACATTTATATTGATCTGCCAACAATGTAGAGATGCTATGGATAGCGTCTCGACGCTGGTCCTAAGTCACTAAGTCAAAATATGCATTTCTGTTGAGCGGTAAAAAAATCATCAGCTTCGAGATGCTGTCCTTGTACGGTAGAACATGGCGCATGCGTTGGGCAGGAGAGGCGTGCGCTGGGGTAGCGAGCTGGCATCAAGTACGGACGCGCACAAGGCAGGGCTGCTGGGGTGCGCGCGGTGGCTACTTTATTCAACAGCTCCGAGACGCTGTTGAGCAGCGTTTCAACGCTGATCACTTCCAGATCCAAAATTTCCAGATTTTGGCATTGAGACGCCTAATAATAGCGTCTCAACGCTGCCTCTTCGGTCTGCACTCTTTTAGGCTCCATTTCTTGGTTACTTAGCTGATTTAGCTCATCTTAGGCCCGATTTTCAACCCGACTTGACCCGTATTTTTATTTTCCCTAGAAATACTTAGTTCTTACAAAATCAACAATAATTGCATCAAAGTACACTTAAAATCCCACAAAATCTCTATAATTTAGGCATTAAAATAGCACTTTTTAGAGTGATATCAATACTCTGCTCACATGTATGTCGTATAATGGATCGTCCCATACTCCTGGGCACTACTGATTTCTTTCTTTGCTTTGTCGTTTTTGTTCATACATTGAGGACAATGCATGTTTTTAAGTTTGGGGAGGTGGTGTCTTGAGTATTATGTGCTGATAGGCTAGATTTATGATGTGTTCTGAGCTCTTGGGAATTGTGGCCGCTTATTGATGTGATGATGGTTGGATGGAATTGTGGATAATTTTTTTTTGATTTGATTGGATGATGTGATTGTTTGTTCGCCTGACTTTGTACTATAATGTAGAATTGTTGACTCTTGCAGAAGGAGGACTATAAATTCCCCTGATTTTCTATGACATGTATGTGAGTTGAAATAGGGAGATTAGAAGGCATACTTCTGATGTGAGTTATGTTTGAATCCCTCTTAGAATTCCTTGTATTCTAAGCACATAGTCGCCCTGTTTAGAGTCTTGGAAGCTTAGGGTATCGTTAGTGAGGTTAGACTTTAGGATGCTTCAAAATGGGCTGATTATTGGAGAGTGAACTTCTAAGTTAAGTAGCTTTTGCTGAAAAAAAAAAAGAAAAAGAAAAAGCCTAAAGAAATTACTCTGCCATTCTTGTTGTGCCTAAAAGCACTAAAGGAGAGTGAGCATTATCCTAGGATAGACATGCTTCTCGTAGTTGGTACTCAGCGCCTCGAAAGCGAGGGTAATCAAGAACAAAGGTATCACTTCTTGACTAGGCTCCTCTTTTAGCAAATGAAAATGGTTTATTGTATTACTCGTAGCTGGGTACTCAGCACTTAGAAAGCGAAGGTAAGTCAGAACAACGGTGATACAACCTTCCTTCCTAGCAAAAGAAAAAAAAATGGATGAAAAGAAAATAAAGAAAAAGACAAGCAAGAGAGAGAAAGAAAAAGCTACCTTGAACTAGAAACACTCACTAGAGAATAATTTAGTTTCAGATTAGGGCATCTTGGCGAAAAAAATCATTAAATACACCTCGGGCTTATAGGGACTCGAATGTGATGGATTCACACACACACACAAGGAAGGATAAGATTTGGCCTTCAACTTTCTTACTGATAGAATGTGTTTGAACATCACTTTCATTGTGCTCATTACATGTCATTATGCATTGAGTTAGGAATCTTAATTATGCAGGCATTGACATTCTATTATGCATTTAAATTTTATTTTGCTCGAGACTAGCAAAACTCTATGGTTGGGCTAGTTGATAGCACTCCAAAAAGTGTTATTTTAGATCCTAAATCCTAATAGTTTTGTGGGCTTTCAGGTGTACTTTAATGCGTTTATTGTTGAATTTGTGGGAACCAAGCAGTAAGAGGATAAAATATGGATTTGGGCAGTTTAGGTTGAAAAACAGGCACAAGATGAGCAAAAACGATCAAGGAACGAAGAAACGGACCCAAAATACATGTAGACCTAAGGCTGCAGCATTGAGACGTCATGCTAGGGCGTTGAGATGTTCATTTCAGCTAGAAAATGTACACTGGAGTCCACAGCGTCTCGACAATCTTCAAAGGTGTCTCAATGCTGAAGAACACAAGCAGCGCGCATGCTAGTAGCTAACCGCATGCCCAAACACTCAACGTCGTCCACAGGCGCGGACACAAGTGTGCCCTCCCAATTTCAGCCTCGCGCACAACCAACGCATGCGCCCCCTAACAAAGCATGTCAATGCTGCTCGACACCCCCTTTGATGCATCCACGCACGCGCACCCTTGTTGACACGCAACCCATCTGTCGCACATGTGCAATATCGAGACGCTATCTATAACATCTCGACGCTGCTACCTTTTGACCGCTCAGCCAAAAATGCTTGTTTTGATTAATTGGCTTTGAACCAACATCGAGACACTGTCCCTAACATCTCGACACTACCGGCAGTTTGCTATATATTCATTTTTTCACCACTAGTGTTGGGGGGCTCTATTTTTTGTGTGACTTTTGAGGAATTTTGACGGGCAACTGTGTGGGTTACTGTTCTGAAGAGTTCGGGAGGTCTTGGAGTGCTTGAGATCGGGTTTTCATATATCTGGTAGCTTGTCTACGGCAGAACAGTGTGGATTTCATCTAGGAGTTCTCTTTTTCTTCTCTATATTAGTTTAAAAACTGTTTTTCATCATGAATATTAGCTAAATCATTTAGGTTTTAGGGTGTTGGTTGTAATGAACTCTTAGATTTGATGATTTTTTTATGGAATGCAAATTTATTACCATGTTCTTCTATTTTCCAGCATTAAATTCACTGCATTTAACTGGCCATTGATTGTTTGTTTGTTGTTTTTATTATCTTGCTTGAGAGAGAGGGTAGTAAATTTAGACCAAGGAATTTAGACGTATGTTTTTCTAAGTGTTTTGTTCACCATGCCAACACCCTAGAACCTCCTTTCCCTTGTTAAATCTACCCTTAGCATGCATCTTTATTGTTTTCTTTAATTTAGCATCGTTGCATGCTAGTGGGACACCTAAATAAAATTGAAAGAATTAATTGATAACTAGGAAAATTAGAAGTTGTGATTCTCTATAGACGATACTCGGTCTCTTGGGTCGTTTTATTACTATGATTGACTTCGTGCACTTGTGGTAATGCATTGTTGGGTTTGATTAGTTCTCTAAGAAGAAAAAGTTTTAGTAGTATGAAATAGTAGATACAGGAAGTATCACTATTCCCTGTACCATAAATAGTTTAAAGATTAATTGTGCTTTATGTGATTTAGGTGCATCCATTAATCTCATGCGTCTTTCTATTTTCAAGAAATTGAACTTGGGACATGTACAACGTACTACCGTTGTCTACAGCTCACTAACCTATCAGTAACCTACCCAAACAACATAGTAAAGGATGTATTAATAAAAGGTTATAAGTTCATCTTTCTGCAAATTTTATAATATTGGACATGGAAGAGGCCTTGGAGCTGTCCATCATCTTGGGAAGACCGTTCTTGGCCACTAGGAGGGCCTTGATAGATGTCCAACAAGGTAGCTTGACCTTAAGGATAAATGACGATGAGGTAAGTACTAGATGTAAGCTGAATGTTTTTAGAATAGTTGTGCTAAAACTTTGAATTTAAGACTTCTTATATGTTTGATAAGGGAAAATGCATATTGAACCCCACTTGTGGTAGTTTAGGTGCCTTGAATAAGAATATGCATGTGTCTAGTATTGTGAAGTCTGTTGTTGAACATGTACATCCTGCTTCGATTTATGTTCGTCATAATGTTGAAATTATTTTCTGCCTGCTGAAAATGAGAAGAATTATTTGAATGCTAAACCTCCTAACTTAAAACTGAAACCCTTGCCTTCAAACTTTTGATATGTATATTGTAATTCTTTTACTCTACCTTTTGTTATACCTGCTAGTGTGAGTAAGGTAGAAGAAACTGTCTTTCTGAATGTGTTGGCAGGATAAAAAATGAATGTGAAAAAGAGGCAATGTGGATCAAGGGCATGGTGATAAAAGAATGGTTTATTTGACAGCCCGTTTAGCTCAAGATGTTAAATCAAGTGCTTCTTGAGAGGCAACCCAAGCTTTTTTCTCTCCTTTTCTAGTTTTGTTTGTTGTGTGCTTTGTTAGTTGTTGTTTTGAGCCAAGACTGTTCTTTGAATTTCGCTATATTTCGCCCCTTGCAGGAGCCATAAGCACCCTTGTACTCAGTGCAATTGTCTATCTTGTGTGGACCATCTCACCCTCTAGGCTAGTATTGTTTACTTTCTTGCTTTGTCTTTTTCTTCATACATTAAGGATAATACATGATTTTAAGTTTGGGGTGGGTGTCCTAAGTACTATATGCTACTCGGGAAGAATATTTGTTAATTTTTTGTTGAGCTCCTAAATTTTGAGTTATGGTTAAATTTTTTTTCGATTTGAATGAATGATTTGATTGATTGACCACCTGATTGTGTGCTAAAAAAGTAGAACTTTTAATGCTTGCTTGTTGGGGACTATGAGAATGTATGGCTTGTTATGATGTGTATATGAGTTGAAATAGTGGAAATAAGAAGGCATATTTATGATGTGAGTCATGTTAAAATCCTTCTTTGATTCCCTTATTTATTGAGCACGTAGTCCTCCAGTTTAGGGTCTTGAAGGCTTAGAGTGTCGTTAATGAGCTTGTGCTTTAGATATATCCAAATGGCCTGATTATTGGCTAAGTACACTTCTAGGTTAAATAGCCTGTGCTGCCAAAAAAAAAAAAAGAGAGAGAATTGTGCTGAAAATGTAGGTCTAAAGAGGTTACTCCTCCTTTCTTGAATCAAGGGCACTCGTGACACCCATAGGTGGCCTTTGCATTGAAAGTATTTAAGGAAAGTGAGTATTGTCTTAGGATAGATGTACTGCTCGGAGTTGGATATCCAGCACCTTGGAAGTTGGGATAAGCCAAAACGAAGGTAGCACGTCTTGACTAAGCTCCTCTTTTAGCAAAAGAGAGGGTTGGACGTATTGTTTGTAGTTGGATACCTAGCACCTAGGAAGTAGGGGTAAGCCAGAATGAAGATGATACATCTTCCTCTTCTAGCAAGTTGAGAAAAAGAAAATGAAAAGAAAAATAAAGAAAAATAAGTGCAAAAGCAAAAGAAAAAGAAACAAAGAAAGAAAAGGTTTTACTCAAGCTACTTGAAGTGAAAGCATTAACTTAACAATACTTTAGTGCCAGAGTAGGGGCTGCCTAGGGAAAACCTTTAAATGGACTTTGGCTTATAAGGACTAGAACGTGATGGGCTTGCACACACACAGGGGATAATAAGAATTGACCTTGAACTTTCTCATTGATATAATGTGCTTGAACCTTTCTTCTATTGTGCCCATTATATTTCAATGTGCATTGAGATAAGAGTCTAAAGAATGCAAGTATTAAAGTTCTATCTTCTGTCATTATAGATCTAACCATTTTTAAAAGAGTTCTATTCTCTTTTCAACTTGTTCACTTTGTTGTGAAATTCTCATAATGATTAGTTGTCGACTTTTCTTTTTCCTCCACCCATTTGTTTATTCTAATTGATTAGACAAATATTCACATCCTTGCTATGTTCTTACAAAGAATTAATCCTTATATCTAATTAAGTTTCAACTAAATTGAAAAGCTTTCTAGCATATTCAAGAACTTCAAACATATTAGCAATCAAATTGACATGGCCAAAATACGTGCTGTTGGGAGTCAAGCTGACAGAGATGTCCATGTGGCATCC
>JAOANK020791287.1:0-10743 GCA_026257165.2 Telfairia occidentalis | reverse complement strand
CGGACTGTTTTGGCTATTCACTTAAACTTGATCCACTCTTATGTCTCCACATATAGTTTAAGTATTCATATAATAGCTACGAGTTCTTAGTTTATTGGATTTATAGAAGTATATAGGATTCAATAACAACTTTATTGAATAACATCAATAACAACTTTATTGACAATAGAACGTGTTTACATGCCATTCGAGTTTTAGGACATACATACCCAACATTCTCTTGATCACTCTTATGTTTAGTTATAACCTCGTCTAATATTTGCATCATGAAACATTCTTCAACACTGTTAGCAAATTTTAAAACACTAAAACTATTAAATGTGACTTATTGATCATTCACTTTGATTGTTAATTCTTCTTTCTATACGTCTATCAACGTCCTTCTGATGGCAAGAAAAGTTCATTCCAGAATTGAGACTTCACAGTCAGCTTCAAAATTCAAGATGATGAAATCTATTGGGAAAATGAATGAATCCGTCTTCACTAGCACATCCTCAATTTTTCCTTATGGTTGCATCAAGGAGCGATCAACAAGCTGTAACGTTATTGTCTTAAGCCTTGTTTCGCCGATCTCTAATTGTTGAAAAATAGACAAAGGCATTAGGTTTATACTAGCTCTCAAATCATATAAAGCCTTACGAATATATTGTTAACAATCAAGTAAGGTATGGTAAAACTTCTTGGATCCTTCATTTTCTAAGGAATTTTACTTGTTATGATGGTATTGTACCCTTCCTTTAAAGCAACGGTTTCAAACTCTCATAGCCGTCTCTTCTTTGTTAGGATATCTTCAAAGAATTTCATATAGCTTGGCATCTACTCTAAGGCTTCTACCAAGAGAATGTTGATATGCAACTATTTTAATACATTTAAAAATTTCCTAAGCTGTGATTCATCATTCTTCTTTCTTAAGCTTTAATGGAATGGTGGAGGCAACCAAACTCTCGGCAGTTCTATGACTATCTGCTCAGAAGTTGCTGCAACATTGTTGCTACTTTTTCCTGTCGGTACCTCTTCCTTTTCATTTTCAATTTCTTTTGTACTCTTTGTTTCTAGGGTAGTCATCTCTTCTTGTTCCACACTGGGTTCTAATTTTTGACGTCCTCTTTTCTCTAGGTCAACTTTTTTTCCAACTCCTCATGGTTATTGCCTTGCATTGCTCCTTACTGTTTTTTTTTAGGTACCTTAGTGTTACTAGGCAAAGATCCTCATGGTCGATTTCTAAATTCTATAGCCAGTTATCCCATTTGAACTTCTAGATTCTTCAATAACGCAGCCTACCTCTCAATCATAATGTCAGTTCTTGGAATAAACTCCTTCATTAGACTTTTAAAGTTACTCATCTGTTCTGGTGGTTATACTACTCTTGCTATAGCAAAGTAAGTCTGTGGTGGTTGAGCTACAAATCTTGGAAGAAATTGCAAGCCGCATAGCACGTGCATTGCTAAAACTTGCTTGCTGTTGCTGACCTTCTCACAAAAAGTTTGAGTATTGTCTCCATCCTAAATTGTATGTGTTTGAATATGGATTGTTCATATTCTGGTTTTGTTGTCCTATATAGCTAACATAAGCTAGATTTGCAGGGCAATTTTCAAATAAATGTGACTTTCCACAATACACACAGTTGGCATCACTGACATCTTGAATTGCCTTGACAGGTTGTTGATTGTTCATGTCATAGTCTTCAACATATTAGCCACTGGTGCTACTTGTGCATGGAATGATGTTATGGCATCCATCTCAATCAGTCCTCATGTGTTCTTGCTGGGTATGTTTTCATGCTTCTCTGACCACCACGAGTTGTTAAAAGAAATTCTTTCTAAAATCTCAAAAGCCTTGTTGTAAGTCCTCTACAATAGTGCTCTGTTTGCATACACATCAAGCACTAAGTGAGAATTTAGATTTAGACCATGGTAAAACGTTTCGATCTGTATACAGCCTGGTAAACTATGATGTGGGTCATGCCTCAAGAGTATCTTGTATCGTTTCCATGCCTCACCGATTGATTCATTCTCCTTCTGATGAAAGGTCACTATATCATTGTGCAATGTCATATTTTTTGTGGGTGGAAATACTTTAGTAGGATGTTTTCTATCAAATTTTTCCATGATGACATTAATTCTTGCGGCAACGAATTTAACCAAACTTTAGCTTCACCCCTCGATGAATTTGGAAAGAGGGTCAATCTCAATGTCTTGCTAGCTACTCTAGGAATTTTGAAAAAACAGCAAAGAGCCAAAAGTGACTGTAAATGCGAATGAGAGCTCTCCATGTTTTATCTACCAAATTGTCCGCTTGTTCGAAACGTCAATGGTTTCAACTCAAAGACTAGTGCTCCATTTAACTGGCCACTATGATAGATTGAAATCATTGAATATATGGATTGCACATTCTCATATGGCATTGTCTCTGTCATTTGCCAACATGATTGGATTTTGTTCAACAACTGCGCAGGGTTTACCTAAAAGGCTAATTGTTGTTCACTTGGCCTAAATTTTGTGCACCTTGATCTGCCCTTAGTACTTCTGCCACTGCAAAACCTTGAGTTAATTTGTTTACCCTTATCCTTTGATGAAGGTTCTCTCTATCTCTAGGCCTATAGGAAATTCTGCTTCGTCCTAATTCATGCACTAATATTAGAACAAATATACACTAGATTTATCAATTTGGTGGAGATAAAGTTGTTGGAAAAAGACTACAACAATCTCTAAAAAACTAATATAAATACAGCTAAACACAAAAACACAAAAACATATATCCCCGACAATGAGGCTGCAAACTTGTTTCGTGTTTCTTAATGCGATGTTTCTTTTCTCTCAATGAATGCCAATGTATGTAAATAAAACTTAGTATGCTTTGGAATCAAACAGAAATAAACCGAATCATGCTCAAGTTTAAACAATCATACAAGTAATATCGAAAATATTCTAGAGTATATATCCTCATGGATATGCACTGAGTGTTGTGTTATGTTGTGTTATGCTAGTGAATGCAATGATAGACATATATGAGTTAAACATATTGTTTTTGTGCATTAGGTGAGTAATTATCCCTAACCTCCTCACTTAGCCAACAACTAACCTAATCGAGTAGCTAATGTAAAAAAGCAATCTACTCATATTTTCTCCCGAAACATAGAGAAACTATTTATGCATGTTGGCCAGATAGACAAACATTAAACAATATGAAACACTTCTAAAACAATTCAATCTTCAAACTTTACTTCAGATCCTAAATCATTCAACAACATCTCCCTTAATCCTCATCCAAAGGTGATTAGTTCATACTAAAACAATTAAAAGACAGCAACAAATAAACATCAATAGTAAACGAGGTCATGATGAAGTAAAATCCTAGAGAGTTGTAGAAATCATTTGCTCTACAAATTTGATAGTTAGAATCGATTATTCTACTTCAGCCTTCACGAAGTTTCTACTTTCTACGAGCTCTTCTCTATGTGTATTCAAGAACGCTGCAATGGTAGAAGAAAATTCTTGCGAAAGAACAAGACTGAAAACTAAAATTGACAATTAAACTTCAAGAATGGAATTCCTCTTCTTTTGGTGGCCTCCTTTTCTATTTATAGATTTTCCGCTGTGATTAGGAAACCTATTAGGTTAAATCGTCTACGTAGCCCGCATCCAACTATTGATTAATTCCGCAAAAGAAATATTTATTTTCATATTTGAAATTTTGTTGTTTTCGTACGGATCTTTTGTCTCGATTTTGTTCCAGAATTGTTCAATCAATAATTCTTCTAAAATAATGTTACATCATTTATCTGCTAAACAAAATATCCAGAATCAACAGTAATTAACTTTAAATTCCTTTTATTTCATTCAAATGATAGCATAAATAGAATGATGCAACATTATGAAGGTCTCAAAAGTCCAATATGCATAACAAAGATAATTCAAACAATTATTTCATAATTCAAAGACAGTTTACTTCAATAAAGAGATGAAATTAAGCTTGAAAGACTCCTAATAACTCTCTTTTGGAGAGTTATCACTCAGCCATCATAGCTTTACACCTTTCCTCACTATGTCTAGCATAAAAAGAGATGTCATGTTTAAGCGATTTTGATTGCTTCTCAACTTGTCAGCAAAGAAACAACTAACGCATTCAACCAGCGATAAATTTGATTGAACAACCTTTCAACAAGACAACTTTAACAAGCCAAAACGCTTTTTTATTACTGAAATCTATCTCATAACAATAGTATTACAAGCTTAGAGGTTCATTTCAAGGCATCATAAATAAGTTTGGTAACAAGCCATGGAAATGTAAACTTCAATAAATGAAAGCTATAAAAATTGTTCAAAGAAGTAAATAAAGCGATTAAGAAAACTACAAATGAAAGTTGTAAAAGAAAGCAATACATAAAAGAAATAAATGAAGTTAGATGTAGATAAAAGAAAGAAGAAAAAAAGCTCCAAGAATGTTGGTTAGCAGGTTCTTGTCGCATGGTATTCTTCATCGGGAGAGAGAGAACTCATTTTCTAGTATTCTATTCTTTTTTCGACGGCTGCTTACCCTAAAATTCAGTACTCTCCTCCTTATATACAAGGTGTAAATGTCTAATCAATCCCTGACCTCGAATCACGTGTAAAAGATCGAATCTTGTGTTTTTATCCTTCACTCATGTGTACTAAAGTTGTTGTTCGTACAACTGAAAGTTTTAGGAATATTCCCAGTCTAGCACCTTTCTAGAGCATCAGCATTCCAAAATGCTCCAGCATCCTTATACATACATAGAGTCCTTCGTTCTGTACCCAATTCATATAGAGATTCATATAACTATTCTTTCTACTCATTATCAGTAGCATATAAAGGTTTAAACTATAATTGAACATTTCACCAAGATTATCAACAAAGATTCTTCACTTACTTAAAATACTAATTGAATGCTTGACCTAAAGGCATGCAAATTGCAAATAACAAGCAAAGCATAGCTTGTTTAGGATCATTTTAACTCTCATTTTGAGAGTTATCATAATACTATCATTATCACATAATTATATTAATACTAATTTAATACCCCTAAGAGCATCATATTTAGATTAATTTATCAATATCGGTCATGTCCTTGTTGACCATAATTTCTTATCAATAAATTATTCAAGTTCATATTTATTTTCCAACATTCAATACTATATATTATTACATTAATGCATATATTTGGCTTCCAATTATTGAAATATACTTAAAGTAGTGGTTTATAACTTAAATAAGCTTGTTTAATTTTTTATTTTAGTTGAAATAAGCTTGTTTAAATGTTTCACAAAAACAACAACAATATTTTTATAAGTTTCTGTGATATCTGTTATTTTTTTTCAAATATCTGTCGATATATCCTAAATCAGGATTACGGATATCGATATCAAAATTGATATTTTCATCCTTGAAATCAATGATATACTTCATATCTAATTCTATCATAAAATGAAATTAACAAAATTACTAAAAAAAAAGTAATTAGGTTTCTCAGTTGACTTACAATCTCATAATTTTCTTCTTTTTTCTCTTTTTCTTTGTCTATTTCTTCTTTATTTTCTCCTTTTTCTTGTTACTTTTGCTCTTTTTCTCATCATCTATCTTCCTATTTTTCAATCTTTCTTTCGTATGAAATTAATTAACAACTAATTAGTATTGTACTTTATCAAGCACATCATTGATATATGTTATATCAATAATGTATAACTGATATCCAAAAAAATTAATAAAAACAAATTTTTACATCTTCATTTGCATAATAGGTTGCATAATCAACCACCATCTAAATATTAATTTCAACATCAAGGAGTTCCAAATTGTTGTAGGATGTTTTGTTTTGTTAAAGAGTTTCTTAAGATTGTTTATCTATTTCAATCTTTGGTGAAAGTCGTTCATTTATAACTTTTATTAGTGAAACCAACATACCCAAAATCTCATTCTTTACTCGTTTTACTCCTTTAATTTTCTCTTTCAAAGAAGCTAAGTTTATACTTTCATATTCTTGTGCTCTTTTTTCTTGCATTTTAAGTTGATTCTGGCTTGTGTAACGTCCTCGGTGTTCTTGATATTTGTCGATGGCTCATTGGAGGGTTTTTTTTCCTGGGCGACGTGGCTTGCGCCAAGGGGATCTGTTATGCCCATACTTGTTTTTCATTGCTATGGAGATGCTCTCTAGCTTGCTTAACTTCCTTCCTTCAGGATTTGAATTTCACTTTCAGTGTGTTCAGATCAGATACGTCTTGTTTGTCTCTACTTTATTGATGATTTGATGGTTTTTTCTCTAGATGAGAAGAGCTCCTTGGCTTTTGACAAGGCCTCTTTGGCTCTCTTTCAGGTCCTCTTTGGGATGGCTACGAATCCTCTAAAGAGCTCACTTTTTTGTGCTAGTGTTTCAGTTCAGACAGCTGAGGGCTTAGCAGCTTTCATGGGCTTCCCCTTAGCCTATCGCCTAGTGTGGTATCTGGGATTGTCGTTGCATCTAGCCGCTTCTTCAGTTAAGATTGCCAACCTTTGTTGGAGAGTATTGTGGCTTGAGTTCGATCGTGGCCAGCTTGTCTGCTCTCATATGCTAGGAGATCACAACTTATTTGTTTTGTTTTACTGTTTCTATGTCTACTGGGCTAGTGTGTTTGTTCTTTTAGCTCAGGTGGTGCATGATTTGGATCGTCTTCTTCTCTTCTTCTTATAGAAGGGTCAAATTGATAGCTTGGCTGAAGGTAAGGTTGCTTGTACAAAAATAGGCATCCCTCTAAAGAATGGTGGGCAAGGGATTCAGTATCTTCATTTCTAGAACTATGCTGCTTTGATGAAGCAGCCCTAGCTTCTTCTTGTCTGCAAGAGGTCCTTGTGGGTGGCTTACATGGATGCCTATATCGTTATAGGGAGGAACCTTTGGGCAGTCAACCCATTGCCTAGATTCTCGAAGTCTTGGCAGGCTATTTTATACCTACAAAATGAGTTTGGACCGTTCATTTGATTTTAATTGGGAATGGTCAGCAATGCTCTATTTTGTTTGAGCCTTGGTTCCCGGGGGGTTGATTCTTAAGCGCTATAGTCCGTAGGTGGTTTGCGATGTTGTTAGCTCTCTCTATACCATGGTGTTAGAGTTCCTCTTGCCAGATCATTCCTAGCACTAGCCATGTTGTTCGATGGAGCTACTAGAGCTTTCTAGACTACTTAGTATTGTTCGTCCATGCTTAGTCAGTGAGGACAAGGCCATCTGGACCTGGCCCCTTCTGCTGGATTCTCTATGGCTAGTGCTTGGAAGGCTTTGCGTCACGGCGACCGTTGTTACTTGGCATCATTTACTTTGGTTAATTTGGAGGTAGCATCCTTATACATTCATTTATTGGTTGGCTTGCCATTCGTGATCATCTATGTACCAGCGTTTGTCTCCATCGTTCGGATCCTTATATCCCGACTTCTTATGATCTCTTGTGTGGGGATAGATCACCTAGTTTTTGCATGTCCATTTAGTGCATTCATTTGGAGTGGTATGATTCGTTGGATGGGTTCTTCTCATTGTGTCTCCTACTGAGCTACTAAGCTTCGTTCAGTGGGTTTGCTACCTAAGTCATCGAGCTTTTCTGCATTCTCGTGTTTTGCGTATCACTTGAAATACTAATATTTATCACCTTTAACAGGAGCGAAATCTACGTCTTCACAGATCCCCTACTCGCCCTCCTCGTCTTATCTTGCACCCGGTACAATATGAGATGTGTTTTCATTGTACGACCTGGCGTGGCTCTAGTTGATCTAGCTTGGAACCTAGGATATCATTTGTTTGGGAGCTTTTTGTTTTATTATATGACTTAGGTTGCGTGATGGCTTTGGTTCTTGCCTAGTTTAATTCTTTACGATCTTTTTTGATTAGTTGTTCTTATTACTTAAGTGTGGCTTCTTTTTGTTTTATTTTGATCTCAAGCTATGAGATCCTCCTTATTTTTTTCTTAATGTATGATTTCTTACCTTTACAAAAAAAAAATCAAAGAAATCCAAAGAAATTCAAAAAAAAAAAGTTTTCTTCTTTCTATGTCACCTTTTTTTTTCTTATTTAGTCTCTCCTTCATTTCCACTCTCAATTCTGTAACGAAAAATTGGAAGTAGCTTTTAGAAAAATTATTAACCGTAGCCACAAGAGGGATGACTAAAAAATAAATAGAAAGAGGTTGATTAAATCAACTATTGAACAGTAAATCAGTGATATATTTGGTATTAGGTATATGATTATATACTTATTATTACATATATAAAAGAAATAGTATATTAACCATATACTTTTGTATCGAGTATATTAATGATATCACTAATATTACTGATATACTTGATATAAAATTGCTCACATTATAAAAAACAACCTTTTTAAGAGTATTATAGATTTTTTTGCGTTTTGGTTTGGGTTGAGACTTCAAATTCTTTTTGTTTTTGTTACATTCACAAAACATAAAAGTGGAATAGCAAAGCCCACAATATATTCCTCCATTTTTAAAATCAAATTTGCTAGTTTGGTGGTGGAATATTATACAACTCATCACGTTCCATCAACCAAAGGAAACAATGAATTCCAATCCAAATATTGATTAGATAGTAGAACAAGTGAAAATTCTGAACCGATCAACTCATAGATAAGTCATGTTTTCTGCTTCATGTCTGATGGAATCAAAAAGTGCTGTCGAGAGATATCGCTCGCCGAAGCTTGGTAAGATTACCTACAAAAGGATCAGAAAATCAAAGATAATTCAGTCTCAAATTGTTGTAACTTCTGTAGCATAGATTTTATCTGATTTTGTAAATGCAAGTAATTAATATGGCTTACAACAATGAGTTTTCCTTCACTTTCTGGTCTTTTTGCCACCTTTATTGCAGCTGCTGCTGTTGCACCTGAGGAAATCCCCACCTACGAAAGGAAAAAAGAGTCATCAACTACAAGCAAAAAAAGAAAAAAAAAACTATATTTGCACAAAAATATATAAAATAAAGATCTCAAAGATTGAGTAGTCGCGTACTAGGAGGCCTTCTTTCAATGCAAGAAGCTTTGCAGTTTCAATTGCTTCCTCACTTGATACCTAAACGCACCCAAATGCATTTACTTGTAATGTGCTCGATTAGAAAAGAAAGTAGCATAGCCGTAATATTCAAGAAGTTTGAACTCTCCCACAAAAATACTTACAAAACTACATATATTTAGTATGACTACATCACCTATATATCTCTTTTTCTTTCTTATAATATATATGAATAGATCCACAAAACAATTAACCTTACAGCATTTAGTTCTCCACAGATTCATAAGATATTATATCTTAGGTGGTCCCATTAAAATTTATACCACCTAGTTAAGTAGCTTAAGTTCTCTTATTGTCGTACTAAAGTAAATATGTGGTTTATTCCACCTATCACAAGCTTAGGATAGAATGTTAAGATGTGAAACTCAATTCATCAATCGAGCTTTGATCGTAGAGAATCGTCGTACAAGGATTGAGGAAGACGGATCGAGAAAGATTTGAGAAGCTAGAATTTCTTGCGAGACATAAACACTAGCCTAAGTGCATTTTCATGGAGGCATAAGTCTCTTATATGAGAGGTCTTTTATGGTCCAAAAAAGGCGTAAGTCTCGAAGCTAAAAATTATAGCCGAGGCTCGCAAGCTTCGAAAGCTTTTGATCAAAACATTGGTAGTGGATAGGTTCAATATGAAACTAAAAATACAAGCAAGCAGGAGAAAATAATAGACACCAAAATGTTTACGTCAATGTAAGGGGGAAAACCAGGAGACTAATTCCGAAAAATTTTCAATATAAAACAATAATGGGTGGTAGTTGTAACGATTTCTTTAATCGCAATTATAGGATCTTACAACTACCAATAATACATCAAGCTATAGTCTTAGCTAACAACTAGTACATAAAATACCCTTAGGATGTAACACAAAAACAAGGATAGATCTCATCCAGAAAGCAACCCAACTGGAAAAGAAACAAAGCAGAATCGGCAAAGAAAACAAGGTTTACGCTCATACTCTTTTTCTCACACAAACTTCTTGTTCTTCTTTTATTTCTCGGCAGCACACATATATAAATCAAACAAAAGAAGGCAAATCTTGATTTCCAAGTTATTTCACCTAACTTTTCAGTAAGCTTAAAAAATAAAGAGGCAGTTGCACAAATGACAAAATAAACAAAAATATTAGTAAGAATAGCAGCCCTTTATTGATTTTGCAGATATAGCAAAATTCAATGGACCGGTCCAAAATAGAAACTTGAAAAGACGCATATGCCCTTCATTTTGGCAGTCGATTTATACATCTGATATACCAAATTTACACATATGATATACTAAATTTACACATCTGATATACCTTAATAAATGAATGAGCATTTTATGTTATAAATAACATGTATATTCTCATTTAACAAATTTATATAACAATGAAAATCGCAATTGGCTAAATCTTGATTTTCATTTTATCTATGAATCTTGATATACTAAAATTACACATTTAATATACATTTAAAATGAATGAATATTTTATATTATCATTGCACATATATCTAAAATCATATAAAAAATTTGTCTTGTATAACCTCACTACTTTAAAGGTTGAGATATATCATTGATGAATCAATTTATCATAATTGAAACATATCATTTGAATTTAGATCAATAAAAAATAGATTATCTTTGATATACACAATCATTCAACTAAAAAAGAAAAAGAAAACTTCATACACAATCGTTGATAAACCTA
>JAOANK020791178.1:0-10744 GCA_026257165.2 Telfairia occidentalis | reverse complement strand
TCTAATTATTGATATATATGCTTAAAGTAGTGGTTTATAACTTAAATAAGTTTGTTTTGAAGTTTCACAAAAAAAAATCACAATATTTTTATAAATTTCCGTGATTTTTCCCAGAATATCCGTCGATATATCCGTAAATCTGAGTTACCGATATCGATATTTTAATCCTTGGTTGCTGGTACCAGTACTTTTACCGCTCTCCCCCCTGCCCAAGATTTTTCTTCTGACATATCTTGTCCTTTGGCCGAAAATCCTTCTACCAATTGCTATGCCCCTACCTCACAACCTGCCTCTCCCAAAACTTTTCTCCCCGTTTTTGGAAGCCTCGATTTAATTGAACCCGATCCTTTGGCTGACCCTCCTACCTTTTACTGCCATCATCCTTGGGTCATTGACCCACTTATTACCCCAAAGACAAAACCCTCCCTGGACCTCCCTCACCCATCCTCCCTTACCCACCATACCCACGGGATAAACCTCTCTTTAAACCATTAAAAAACTCTTTTTGTCCCTGGCACAAAACATCTAACTCTATTATCAGCCTTCCCTCCGAACCTAACACTTTGTTATGATATATATATATATATGTGTGTGTGTGTGTGTGTATTATTATGTATTTGTCCTTTATTGTAATTGTACATGCTTTAGTGTTAGATTAGGGTTCTTCTATGTACCTATATATAGAGACCACCTCATACTGAATAATACAACACATTTTCTCCTAATTACGTTTTACATGGTATCAGAGCTTTCCTAGGTTGTCATTAGGGTTTCTTTTCTTCCAAGTGAGACTAGGGTTTGAAGTTTGGGTCATTGAGTTAGAGTGACCGTTTGTCAACACCACCCACCTAGGAAGAAGCACTGCTGTCAGAGGAGGAGAATCGCTGTCACCGTTCGCCGGAAACAGCCGCACGTGAGTCTCACGCGCCGGCGCGTAAGGAAGCGTCAGAGCTCCATTTTGGTCGCCATCTCCTAGGTTTGTCTCAGCTTGTGATTTTCGACCTGTCTGTATATTTTGTTTTGAAAAATATTGCTTGGGTGTGAAGATATTTGAGAAAAAGATCTAATTTTACCCTCGTTCAGATCTGTTTTTTTGGTTGAATTAGGTCGGTTTTGTCCGATTTTGGTTTATCTTCAGTTTTCATTATCAATGGCTGATACGAAACCTATACTTCTATCCAATACGGTCTCTCTCACCTCAAAGTTCACGGAACATAAGTTGAATGAGTCCAACTATTATGACTGGCATAAGACCATTATTTTTTGTTTAAGAAGTATGGATATGGATGACCACATCACTGATGATGCTCCAGTAGATGACACAAAAAAACATTGACTTCGAGATGACGCTCGTTTGTACTTCTAGATAAAGAATTCGATTGAGGATGAAGTGGTTGGATTAGTGAATCATTGTGAATCGGTGAAGGAATTACTAGAGTACTTAGAATTTTTGTACTATGGAAAAGAACAAGTTAATAAGATATATGAAGTCTGCACAACACTCTATCGTCCTCAACAACATGATCAGTCGGTTATGAGTTATTTCATGCATTTAAAGAAGACGTATGCAGAACTGAATATGCTCGTGCTCTTTAGTAACGATATTAAAGTCCAACAAGCTCAACGTGAAAAGATGGTTGTTATGTGTTTTCTACATAGACTTTTACCTGAATTTGCGATGGCCAAACACAAGTTCTTTCTGCCTCAGTGATAACTTCTTTACAAGATGCGTTTAGTAGAGTTCTTCGTACCAAAATTCCTCAATCAGGCTCATCTGTTTCTCAACCCAATAGTGCTTTACTCAGTAAGCACAATGATGTCCGAGTTCATAGAGGAGTGAGTACAAATATTTAGTTAACTGGTTATGATAATCGGCGACATGACTCTTAGGACTCTCAGAGATCTAGTTCAGATATTGTATGTAATTGTTGTCGGAAGCTGGGTCATATGAAACGAGATTGTAGGAAGTTGTTGAAGAAGAGTTAGAGACCTCCACTAGCTCAGATTGTCTCCACTCATGATACATCTGGAGCCTCGGTTACTATCTCTGCAGATGAGTTTCCTAAATTCCAGCAGTACCAGGAATCATTGAAACCATCATCATCCTCATCGAACCATACTGCAACCATTGATGAGTCAGGTAATATGCACAATTGCCTTCTTTCATCCTCCACCAAATGGGTCTACAGACCATATGACAGATAATTTTAGACTTTTTTCTACTCCCTTGTCACCTGCATCGTCACCCACTGTTACTTTAGCAGATAGATCGACATCATCTATTCTTGGTTCCAGAACAATTAATCTCACTTCATCTCTGTCTTTGTCCTCAGTGTTAAATTTGCCTACTCTCTCATTTAATTTGATTTCTGTCAGTAAACTTATACTCGTAATCTTAACTGTTATATCTCCTTTTTCCCTGGCTATTGCTTATTTCAGGATCGTATGACGGAGAAGATTATTGGTAGAGGATATGAGTTCGGAGGACTTTACATTTACGATCACCCATTACCAAAACTGGTTGCCTGCTCTGGAGTTGCATCCCCGTTCGAGGTTCATTGTCGTTTGGGTCATCCGTCTTTGTTCGTGTTAAAAAAACTTTATCTAGAGTTTCAATCTGTCTCTTCTTTAAATTGTGATTCTTGTTAGTTTGCAAAATTTCATCGTTTTAGTTCGAGTCCTAGTGTCAATAAAAGAGCTAGTGCTCCTGTTTGAATAGTTCATTCGGATATTTGGGGTCCCTGTCCAGTGGTGTCTAAAATTGGCTTTTGCTATTTTGTTACTTTTGTTGACGATTATTCTCGTCTAACTTGGTTATTTCTAATGAAAAATTGTTCTGAGTTGCTTTCTCATTTTCGCTCTTTTCATGCTGAAATCCAAACTCAGTTTAACATGCCGCATAAAATTCTGCGAACCGATAATGCTGGTGAATATTTTTCTCATCTGCTTGGATCATATTTGTGCACTAATGCCATTATTCACCAGTCTTCCTGTGCTGATACTCCATCCCAAAATGGAGTTGCTGAACGTAAAAATAGACATCTTCTTGAAATTGAAGGGCCTAATTCTTTCAAATGCATGTTTCAAAACATTTTTGGGTCGATGCAGTTTCCACAGCTTACTTCTTGATTAATCGAATGTCTTCATCTGTTCTAAATAGTGAGATTTCTTATCGTGTTCTTTTTCCATCCACTCCTCTGTTTCCCATTTCGCCTAAAGTTTTTGGTTGCGCTTGCTTTGTTCGCAATGTTCGTCCTCATGTTATCAAGCCTAAATCCTTGAAATGCATCTTTCTTGGGTATTCTCCCGTTAAAAAAGGGTATCGTTGTTATTGTTCGAGTCTTAACAGGTATCTTGTCTCTCCTGATGTCACCTTTTTTGAAGCTATGCCCTTTAGTTCCTCACTACCGCGCCTATGTCAGGGGGAGAATGATGATCTTTTAATTTATGAGATTGTTTCTTCGGAATCCTCCTCTACTCCTCTACTCCTCCTTTGGTTTCCATTCCTCCTCGCTCTCCCATTACACACGTATACTCCAGGCGGACACCACCACTACCACCTCCAGGCACATGTCCTCTACTAGAAGCTTCTTCGACATCTGATCAAGGACCAAGTGATGACCTTCCTATTGCCCTTCGTAAAGGTAAACGTACTTGTACCTATCCTATTTCTTCTTTTGTCTCTTATAACCATTTGTCCTTACTCTCTTATTCCTTTGTTACATCACTTGATTCTATCTCTATTCCTAAATCTACTCATGAAGCTTTATCTCATCCTGGTTGGCGTAATGTAATGATTGAAGAAATGAATGCTTTAGATGATAATGGTACTTGGAATTTAGTATCTCGTCCTGCAGGAAAGGTCATTGGGTGTAAATGGGTATTTGCATTCAAAGTTAACCCTGACGGTTCTGTTGCTCGATTGAAAGCCCGCCTTGTTGCTAAAGGCTATGCTCAAATCTATGGTATTGACTATTCCGATACATTCTCTCTCGTTGCAAAATTCACATCTGTTCGGTTGTTTATTTCTTTGGCTGCTACGCATAGTTGGTCTTTACATCAACTTGATATCAAGAATGCGTTCCTTCATAGTGATCTTCAGGAGGAAGTTTATATGGAGCAACCACCTGAGTTTGTTGTTCAGGGGGAGAGTGATAAAGTTTGTCGACTACGAAAATCTTTGTATGGTTTAAAACAGAGTCCGCGAGCATGGCTTGGTAAATTTAGTCAAGCACTTGAACAGTTTGGAAGGAAGAAAAGTACTTTTGATCATTTTGTCTTCTATCGTCGATCTGAGAACGATATTATTTTATTTGTTGTGTATGTTGATGATACTGTTATTATTGGCGATGATGCATCAGGTATTTCTTCTCTCAAAACTTTCCTTCATGGTCAATTTCACACTAAAGGTTTGGGAACACTGAAGTACTTCTTAGGTATTGAAGTGATGAGAAGTAAGAAAGACATCTTTCTGTCACAACGTAAATATGTGCTTGACTTGTTATCTGAGACTGGAAAAATGGGGGCCAAACCATGTAGTACTCCAATGACACCGAATTTGCAGTTTACCAAAGATGGAGAATTATTCAAAGATCCTGAGAGATATAGAAGATTGGTTGGAAAGTTGAATTATCTAACGGTAACCAGACCAGACATTGCTTATTCAGTAAGTATTGTAAGTCAATATATGTCTTCACCTACAGTAGATCATTGGGCTGCGGTAGAACAAATTTTATGCTATTTAAAAGCTGCACCTGGACGTGGAATCCTATATAAAAATTACGGTCATATGAGAGTAGAGTGTTTTTCTGATGCTGATTGGGCTGGTTCTACAGAAGATAGAAGATCAACTTCTGGATATTGTGTCTTTATAGGAGGCAATTTGGTGTCATGGAAGAGTAAAAGCAGAATGTGGTCTCACGTTCAAGTGCTGAGTCAGAATATAGAGCCAGGACACAGTCTGTGTGTGAAATAGTATGGATATAACAACTCCTAATTGAAATGGGCTTTAGCATTACGATGCCAACAAAATTGTGGTGTGACAATCAAGCTGCACTTCACATTGCCTCTAATCCAGTATTTCATGAAAGGACTAAACACATTGAAGTAGACTGTCATTTTATTCGTGAGAAGATACAAGGTTTGGTGTCGACAGGATATGTGAAGATTGGAGAGCAACTGGGAGATATCTTTACAAAAGCCTTAAACGGAGTAAGGATAAGTTATCTTTGCAACAAGCTGGGCATGATTGAAGTTCTTTAACTAGTCCACCTTAGCCCCAGAATCAGCCCCTAAAATTGGCTCTCCATGATCCTCACCCAACACCCCTTCACCAATCAGGAGGAACTGCTATGGATGAACTTCAATCGTGCTTTTATTTGGATTATTGGAAATGAGTGCAACTATCGCTTATGTCAATGAAAAAATTGCAATGTGGACAGCATCAACGACCTCATCACCTTTTTAGCTTTGTCTTGGTGCAAACGAGTACAACCTTTTTGTAATTACAGCATATCTTTGCTTATTAGCAATTGGCAATCGTTTTTGTAATTTGGACTAATCCTTTTGTAAATTTCATTCATCTCAATGAAATGGTTTCTTATCAAAAAAAAAAAAAATAATAATAATAATAATAATAAATTTAAGCAATTTAAAGTAATTTTTGTTTATTACCTGGTCAATTTGGCTTATAGATTCGTGGAAAGGGAGCATCTCTGTTAGTGACTTGAAAAGAGTGGCAGCTGCTCATGATTTTACTTGGTCTGACAATGAATTAAGGGACATGATTGATTGCTTTGACGGTGATGGAGATGGGAAGGTTAGTTACATGGATCCATGATCATCTTTTGACTTCTGCATCCCATTCTCGCTCTATTAGATGAGTCGAAATCTTGGTTTAGTTCAAGTTTTGAATGTTTTAATAATTTCATTGAACTTGCCTGTTATCTCAAAAATGTTCTTAGTCCTGTTCTATACTTTAAAATACTGACGATGATATGACATGATGCATTATGTTAGTTGACTCTTGTTTAGAAAAAGACATCTGGACATTAATGATGTTGATGAACATGAATTTAACCTTTTACATTGTGTTTACAAACTCTTATAGATACAATATTTTAGAAGATTGATTATCTCCTATGTTTTATTTTTATTTTTATTTTTTTGAAACAGGAACTGGACTTTTCATATATCTTTTAGGTGGCTGTTCTGGTATCATGGATCATGGTAGTTGGTAGATGAAAAATCCAAATCTATTGAGGGGGGAGGGATCGCAAAATTTCTCGGCAAAATTTCTCGGCAAAATTTCTCTAACCGTGGAATATTTTTCTGAAGGAGATTTCTTTGACTAGTTTTATTTAAATGGAAAATATTCCCCCTATTGACTTGGCACCAATAAGTTTTTGACAGATTTTTTTATAAAATAAAAAGAGTAAAAAGTCTCTTCTCTCCTTCGTGCGACAAAAATTTAGTGGTAGGTAGCATAAAAGCCTAGATTGTGTGGATCTAAGAAGCACATACACTCCAAAATAGGAGTGTTCGTGTCGGACACGTATCGGACACTCGTCGGACATGTGTCCGACACGTGAAATTACGTGTCCTATATTTTATTTATTTATTTTTATTTTTGGACACTTTATCGACACGCCACGGACACTTCTCAGTCACGTTTAGGATAAAAATATAGATAACAAACAACCTATGGACACTTCTCCGAACACTATTGTTTTGTAAACTTTGTTTTGTTGGTTGAATTGGTTAAATAATATTTTTGTAGTTGAATTATTGTCAATAGACTTGACATTTTATACTTTTTTAGTGAGGTGCATTTTATTTTCTATATTAACGTTTCTTTTTTTTTTATATTATGAAGTAATAAATAGATGCATATGAACACATATAACTAAAAATAAATAATTAAAAAATGTATTCCCAACATATCCATATTCTACTTTTTTAGAAATTGGTGTATCGCCGTGTCGTATTGTTTCAAAGTTTCAGTCAATAAATATGGTTATTTTTATCGCCAATCATGATGAACACATCTTGCTTGAATCGAATCCTCTCTTTGATTATCCTTTCTAGGATTATTTGACCTTTGTTTTCTTTTCCATCTCAGTTAAGTCTGGATGATTTTCAGAGAATTGCTGGTCGATGTAACATGATAAAAGAGCCCCTCACTTCTTGATGAACTCGGATTACAGCAGACTGGTGCAGCATTGTGCAAGTATAGAGGAGATACGTGACAAGTATTGAAGAGGATCGTGATCGCGTCCTCCCGCTCCCTCTCTCTATCTGCATTTTCCCAGACTGATCAAATGGAGGTATGCTCGTTACCAAACTATACAGAAACAAATTATCAGATTTTGTCACATGGGGCATCAAAATTTTCTTGTTGGAAGAAAAAGCTCCAAAATTCATCCCAAGATGAGGCATAATGGCAGATATCTCGATCTAACCACTGTAACTGGTTTCCCTCGAATCCAATGAAGTGAAGGAGAGGGGAACTGATCCTTTTTAGATCTCAGAAATAGACAACAATCAGTTTTTATGAATATGACTTCATGCTTTTACATAGCCCCGATGACGTACCGCGTTGCACATATCTTGTCTATCGTAAATGTGAGGTTCTTACTTCAAGTTTGAGATTTGTGTTTAACTTGGAACTCATGGAAAAGATGTGTTATATATATGCTCTTGGCGTTGTCATGGATAAGATTGTGAGATTCCTGATGTACTAGTTTTTTTTATTTGATCAATGTGGTTGAAATTGAAGAGCATTTGTTCATTATATTTTTGTCAAATCTTTGTTCTTACAAATATTATATGTTTGGGGATGCTGAATCTGGAAATGCAACCTCGCGTTTGTTTTGAAGTCATTATTATTTTCTCTCTGTTTAAATAGTGAGTGAAATGTTGTATAAACTAAGTGTTTTTTCTTTTTTTTTTTTTAATCCGGCTTGCCTACTTATTTCAGTTGCATTGCTCTAAATCATGCTAGATAGGGATTTATTAGAATAAATAATAATAATAATAATTTTTTAAAAAAAAATTGGAGTAGGTGTACCTTTTTTTATTCTCCATTTTGGAAGATGGCCAAATCACTTTTGATATTGAAAAATGTTATATCTCATTTTTTCTAAATATATAATAATTTACTTTTGACATTTTTATCCTTCTTTATTATGTTATTTAATTTTTAAATCAATTTTTTCCTTCAATTATCTTTCTTATATTTTCTTTTAACTGATTTTGATTTTATTGTTGTTGCATTCTCTTTCCACTAAGTTCGTAGGTTTGAATTGATTTTGTTCTCCATATCGTTTTTTTGTTACAATATCGCTCCTTTACACAACAGATTTTAAAGGTTCATATTGATTTTTTTTATTTATTTTGATTTGCTTTTTTTTTTGTTACGATATTTTTCTCCAAAGTTTTTTTAACATTATTATTGAATTAGAAAATATAATATATTCTTAATTCAATAATTACAGTGTATTCATTAGATATTACAATGTGTACCTCTTGATCTTCATCATTATTGTGTTTGTGAGCCCATTTTTCTCGTTTTGTGCTTTTTCTTTGAAATCTTTTTTTTCCCCTTTTCTTCTTCCATTTTCATGTCTCGCAATTGTATTTATTAAGATTGAGTTTTTTTTTTTTTAATATTCCTTTCTTTTCTATTTTTATTTTTTAAATTGTTTTCTTGTATTAATTTTATTGTTTCAAGTTAATCAATTTTATTTCTTAAATTCAATTTGTTCCATATTTTTTTATTACTCTCTCGCCTAAATTTTGTCCTATATTCATTAAATTTTATTTAATACATTTAGAAGATTTAATTTTTAGTACTTGTATTTGTTCTTTAGATTTTAGCTTCATTTCTAATGTATGTGTAGTGATTGTTATCTTGTTGTAAATATTAGCGACGACATTGGAATGAATGACAATACAAGGTATGTATTTGGAAGTTCTTAGTCTAATTGTTAATCAATCCCAAAAGAAGGATTATAAGTTAATAGACATCATGCAAATTGACTCTTATTCAATCATTTGTTGCTTAATTGCATAGTTTCAAAGAATCCAAGTATCCTCTATTTTGTTTTAACATTTACAGTGTAATTTCTTGTCAATACATTTAATATATTATATATAAATATATATTCAATATTTAAAAATTACAACAAACCTATACATCGTCTGAGGTTCTTTTGGGATGACAATTCAAATATTGTATTTATTATGTAATTGTGTATGAATTATCTTTTCAAACTCAATTTTAAATTAATTATTTAATTTAGTTTTAAATTTCAAAATATTTATTTGAGATCCCACCAAATAAGATATTAATTAATTATTTTAGTTTTTAAAAAATAAGCATTATTATTTTCGTTTTTTCAAAAAATAAGCATTGTTATTTGAACTTCAAAAGTGAGTCCCTATATAATAGTTTTAAATAGATTTCATCCTTCTTGAAAACCTATATATTTTGTGATGTTCTGATTCAAAAACTTCTAAATTGAATTAGAGTACAGAATACAGACTTGAAGAGAAAGACTCTGTTTTCCTTTGTGGAGTGTGGCGATGAAACTCTTCCTACATGTAGAAGTGCTCTAACCTTGAGATTCTTGTAGAACTATGATCTTGGAACTCTTCCTCCATGTGTAGAAGTGCACTCGTGAGATTCTTCCAGAACTTTCATTCTGAGGGAAAAAAGAGAATTCACAGTTTTGAGGCAAGATTCTTTCACAACTTTGATCTTGAGGAAAAAAAGTTCACGGTTTAGAGGCAAAAAGAAGGATCTCTTGGAGAAAAATTGTTAAAAGCTCTCACATAGGTATTTGATTTAAATTTTTTATTCGTTTTTAACACAGCATTGTATATAATGTTAAATGCATTATATTTGCTCTACTTGAATATGACTTGGTTAAAAGATCAATAATTTTTTTTTTGTTTTTAATACTCTTCTCCCTATATAATGTTAAATACTCTCCAGATTCTAATTATATTTTTATTTATTAATCTTTATTATATATTTTTAAAGATATTTTTTTTGTTAGTATCAATCTTTTTTTTTTTGTTAGTATCAATTTGAATTTGTTTAAATTTTCTTTTGAATTTTTCTTTAGCAAATCTTTTTGGATTTCTTAAATTATAGGTATTTTTTATTTAATGAAATTCTCCTATAAAATTAGAAGATAAAATCTTCACAAGGGTAATTTAATACCAATTTTTTTTTAACAAAAAGCTCCTATTTTTAAGCTAGTCATTTTTCAAAACAAGAGATGTTTTGACGTTTTCAAATAGACTATTTTAAATGACCATTTAGCTAGTTATCCCTTTTTTTTAATTGAAGGACAAAATTGACCACTATTAAAATTTGGAATTATAGTTTAAGCAAATTTAAATTTACATTGATTTTATTAATTATTTTAATGAAAAAATTATTTTGTAAATGTAAATTATATATATCTATATATATATATATATATATATTATTTATTTACTTTTGGTACCTCAACTTTCAATTTTGTTCCATTTTAGATCTTGAACTTTCAATTTTTTCTATTTTAGTCCTTGAATTTTAAAAAAGTAACAATTTTGGTTTTTATCTTTATTTGATATTTAACAAATTAATGATATAACTGTTGGATCGGTATGACAACCCTAGAGGGGGTGAATAGGGTTAATTAAAGATTATAAAAACTTTTTCCCAAGTGGGCCCAATTTAACAAATTAATAC
>JAOANK020791068.1:0-10745 GCA_026257165.2 Telfairia occidentalis | reverse complement strand
CCTCGAAATTTTGGTCCCTATGTGATATTGGTTGTCTTGAGTTATTGGTCCTTCAGATTAATGGTTGTATTGAAATATTGGTTGTCTTGAAATTTTGGGCTCTTAAAATGTTGGTTAACTCGAAATATTTGTCCTTTAAAATATTAGTTGCCTCGAAATGTTGGTCCCTCAAATTGACTTTGAGAGACTAAAGCGTTGAAATAGAGTGGCGTTGTTCCGTTGTGGGCATAGAACAATGTGACGATTCTTTCTTTGATTTTTGATATGTTAGTTGGATTTTTCTTCAAGCGATTTGCAATTTCAGCCGGGAAAAAATTTACATTTGTTTCCTATTTTGAAAATATTGGTCCTTCGAAAAATTTGTTCCCTCAAAATTTTGGTCTTGTGAGATATTGGTTGCCTTGAAATTTTGGTCCCTTAAAATATTGGTTACTCGAATTGCCTTTGAGAGAACAAAGCATTGACATATAGCGTTGTTGTTTCGTAGTGGCATAGGATAATGCAACGATCTCTTCCTTTGATTTTTGATTTATAGTTTGATTTTTCTTCAAGCAATTTACTGTCTCAAGGGGTAAAGAATTCACATTTATTTTTCTTAATTTTGAATATGTTGGTCCCTTGGAATATTTGCTGCCTCAAAATAGATATTGCCTCGAAATTTTGGCCCTTTAAACATTGGATGTCTCATTATATTAGTCTCTCGAATTGCCTTTGAGAGAACATAGTGTTTTAATATAGTGGCATTGTTTTGTTGCGGGCATAGAAAATGTTGTGATTTCTTTCTCTAATTCTTGAACTCTTAGTTGATTTTTCTTCAAACAATTTGTTGTTTCAATAGGGAAAGAATTTACATTTGTTTCTTAATTTTGAATATATTGGTCGTTCGAAAAATTTGTTGCCTTGAAATTTTGGTCTTATGAGAAATTGGTTGCCTTGAGTTATTTGTCCCTCGGATTAATGTTTGTCTTGAAATTGTGGTCACATGAAATATTTGTTGTCTCAATATATTGGTACCCTCAAAATATTGGTTGTCTTGAAATTTTGGTCCCTTAAAATGTTGGTTTTCTTGAAATGTTGGTCCCTTAAAATAAATGTTGTCTTGAAATATTGGTCTCTCAAATTGCCTTTGAGAAAACAAAATGTTGAAATATAGCGTTGTTGTTCTGTTGCGGGCATAGAACAATGCAACGATTTCTTTTTCTGATTTTTGATATGTTAGTTTGATTTTTTTCAAGCAATTTGCAGTTTCAACATGGGGAAGAATTTACATTTGTATCTTAATTTTGAATATATTGGTCATTCGAAAAATTTGTTGCCTCAAAATTTTGGTCTCTTAAAATATTGGTTACTCGAATTGCCTTTGAGAGAACAAAGCATTGAAATATAGTGTTGTTGTTCTGTTGCGGGCATAGAACAATGTAACGATCTCTTTCTCTGATTTTGGATCTGTTAGTTTGATTTTTCTTCAGGCAATTTGCAGTTTCAATGGAGAAAGAATTCACATTTATTTTTCTTAATTTTGAATATGTTGGTTCCTTGGAATATTTGTTCCCTTGAAACTGTCCCTTGAAACATTGGATGCCTCACTATATTGGTCCCTTGAATTGCCTTTGGGAGAACAGAGCGTTGAAATATAGTGGCATTGTTCTATTGCGGGCATAAAAAATATTGCGATTTCTTTCTCTAATTCTTGATCTCTTAGTTTGATTTTTCTTCAAACAATTTGTCGTTTCAATAGGGAAAAAATTTACATTTATTTTTTAATTTTGAATATACTGGTCGTTCGAAAAATTTGTTGCCTCGAAATTTTGGTCCTATGAGATATTGGTTGCCTTGAGTTATTGGTCCCTTGGATTTATGGTTATCTTGAAATATTGGTCTCATGAAATATTTGTTGCCTCAATATATTGGCCTCTTGAAATATTATTGCCTTAATATCTTGGGCCCCTTAAAATATTTTTTTTGCCTTGCAATTTTTGGTCCCTTTAAATATTGGTTGCCTTGGAGATATTGGTTTTTCGATATATGATTTCCTTGGAATAGTTCTCATTTGAAATTTTAGTTGGCTCGATATATTGGTGCTTTAATATTTGTTGGCTCAAGATATTGGTCTCTTAAAATATTAGTCTCTTGGAGTATTGGTCCCATAGAATAAGGGTTAGTTGCCTCGAAAATTGGTATCACAAAATATTGGTTGCTTCAAAATAATGGTCCCATAAAATATTGATCGCCTCTAATAAGTGGTCCCTCTAAAAATTGGTTCTCTTCAAATATTGGTCTCGCGTAATATTGGTTGCCTCGAGTTATTGGTCCGTCAAACTATTGGTTCCCTAAAATTAGTGGACCTTTAACACATTTGTTTCCTCGGATATATGGTCTTCAAAATATTGGTTGCTTTCAAATATATATTGTCACGAAATGTTGGTGACTTGAAATACTATGCCTTGAAAATTTTGTCCCTTGAAATATTGATTGGAGGAATTAGTCCCTCAGAATTTTGGTTGCATTGAAATATTGGTACCTCGGAATCTTGTGCCTCAAAATTTTAGTCCCTTAAAATATTATTTGCCTTGAGTTATTGGTCCCTCGTAAAAATTGTTGCATTTAAATAATGGTCCCTCAACATACTTGTTGCCTTGAAATATTGTCTTGAAATTTTGGTTGTCTTGAGTTATTGGTCCCTTAGAATGTTTGTTACCCCCAAGAGAGTCCCTTGAATTTTATGTTTGCTTGAAATGTTGGTCCCTTGGAATATTTATCCCTTAAAATAGTTGTTGCCTCAATACATTGGTCTCTCAAAATATTGTGCCTTAAAATCTTAGTCCCTTAAAATTTTGATTAGTTATTGATCCTTCAAAATATTAGTTGTCTCGAAATAATAGTATCTTGAATTATTTGTTGCCTTGGAATTTTGGTCCCTATGAATATCGGTTGTCTCGATGATATGTTGATCCCTCGATATATTTCAATTGGTTTCTTTTAAATAGTGGTCCCTTTAAATATTGGTTGCCTTGAAATACCGGTCTTTTGAAATATATGCTGCCTTGAAATATTGCTCCCTCAAATTTTTTTGTTGCCTCGAGATATTGGTTCTTTAAATTGTTGGTTGTCTTGAGATATTGGTTCCTTGGAATGTTCGTTGCCTTGAAATAGTAGTTTTTTTTAAATATAGATTTCCTCGAAATAGTTCTCTTGAAATATTTGTTACCTTGATATATTTGTTACATGCATCAAAATATTGATTGTCTCGAGATATAGGTTCCAATAAACACTAGTCTTTAATTATTGTTCCTTTGAAATATTGATCCTTTAAACATTTGTTAACTTGAAATCTTGGTCTCTTGAGATAATTGTTGCCTTGAAATATTGTTGCATGAAGATATTGGTCCTTTGAAACATTTGTTGCCTTGAAATCTTCGTCTCTTGAGATAATGGTTGCCTCGAGATGTTGGTCCTTTGAAATATTGGTTTCCTTAGAGATTCTAGTTCTTCATAATATCAATCCCCTGAAATACTAGTCCCTTGAAATATTATAGTTGCCTCCAAATATTTTTTCCTTCGAGATGTTGGTTGGTTAATAATAGTGGTCTATCGAAATGTTGGATTCCTTGAGAGCCTTTGGAATAATTGTTTCCTCGAAATAATGGTTCATTGAAATATTTGTTTCCTTAGAATAGTGGTCACCTGAAATATCTGTCCCCTCGGAGATATTGGTTTATCAAAATATTGGTTGCCTCAAAATAGTGGGTCCTTAGAAATACTCCAGAATATTGGTGTCCTCTAAATATCTGTCCCCCACAATAAAAAAAGTACTCCTAACAATAGTGGTGTACTAATATACATCAACATAGCGGCATCTCTTTTTGGAAGACGGTTGAGTCCCCTCATCTTTTGTTCTTTTCTAAGTCCTTGAACTTATGAAGTTTCATTTTTGTAGTAGACCAATTTGTTGACATCCCCTCGAGCCATTTTTTTTAACATGATGACACTGGACCCTTGTTGCAGCTCGGGCTATTGAATCCGCTGCTTGATTTTTGGTACCAATAAGTAAGAATTGTTTTTTCCTACTTGATGCATCAAAAACGAAACCATAAGCTTCTGATAATTGGTCCTTCAAAATATTGGTTGCCTCGAGATAATTGTCTCTTGAATTATTTATCAGTCTCTCGAAATATTGGTTGTCCTGAATTATTGGTTGCTCTAAGTATTGGTAACTTCAAAAGAGTTGTTCCTTGAAATATTTGGTGTTTCAAGATATGGTACCTCAATATATTGGTTGCCTAAATATTGGTTGCTTTGAGATATTGGCCCCTTGAAATCTTAGTTGGCTTCAAGATATTGGTCGATCGAAATATTGGTATCCTTGAGATGTTTGTGTTTCAAAATATTGGATTGGTGGCTTTGACAATTGGCCCTTTGGTTGCCTCGAGGTATTGGTTTGTCGACATATCGATGATTGTCTCAAAATAATGGTGTATTGAAAATAGATTGGTAGCCTTAAATTATTGTTTCCTCAAAATAGCGATCCTTTGAAAAGTTGCCTCGAGATATTATTCCTTCAAAATATTGGTTTCCTCGAGATTTTGAACCCTTGAAATGTTGGTTGCTTGAAATAATTGTTGTCTCAAGAATTGGTCTCTTGAAATATAGGATGGCTCGAAATAGTGGTCTCTTAAAATATTAGTTCCCTCAAGGTATTGGCTCCTTGAAATAATTCTTCTTTAGGTGCCTCCTTATAATCTTAACTTTTAGAATAAAAATAATGATAATACTAATTATAAAATAATTTATAAACATTTATTAGAAAGATTGGTACATTTATTTAAAAAAATCTCTCAAAGATTGCTCAACTTTGATTGATGTTTGACATCAAACCACCTTGTAAGATTCAAAGGCATGTGTTGTTCCACAAAAATTTCCTAATCGGGATTGTTATGCCGAGGTGAGTTGGGGCGAAGAGGATGACTTGTGAATAGACCTCGTCTCGGTATGGGGCTGTGCTTTTACACTCCAATGCTCAAGTTAGTTTCAAATTCAGTTCAGTACTAAAAGATTCAGGTGGGGAGTGTGTGCTTACCTTGATCCGGAATGCAACGACGTATTTATACTCTCTACGGCACGTGGAGTGAGGGGTCCTTCGACTCCAGGTCGCGCAGGTAGTGGGGGGGTGCCCCGCCGCTTCCTCTACGTGTAACAATGTCCTGCATATTTCGCCGAGTTGCGTGGCATGAGGCGGAAGCCACGCCAGAGTTGCGAGGTCGAGCTCAGTCTCTTGGTTGAGTGGGACCTCGGGGGGCTTTGCCCTCCACGTTTCGGGCTCCCAAAGGAATACGTGGCAACTTTTTGGTTTAAGGCGTTTTTACCCTCCAATAATTACAAATAACACTTCTTTATAAATCGAGATACTCAACATCCTAGGCCATTGTGCAAACAATTCTAAATCTATAAAATTTAAGAAGAAAAAGTGAATAGATGAAAAAAAAAACAAACAAAAAAAGAGAGCTAAATTGTTGTAGAAAAAGTAGATAGAACTCCATATTTATACAAGTAGAAGATGGATAGGTTGAAAAACTTTTAGAACTCCAACTTCTTTTAAATTCTATTATTAATTTTAATTAAATGTAAAAGCATAAATTATTGTAAATAAATTTGTCAAACTTTTTATATTCAAGCTTTTCATATTCATAACTTTTCACAATTTTATTCATTAAAGCTACTAAATATTGAAAATGATAGGTAGGACATATAGACTTTTTTTTAGTACAAAGGAAATAGATACCCAGTGTGAAAAAATTTCCATCCAAATATTGATTTCTTCTTGTATGGATTGCCAATTGATTAACAACTTCTTTTTGCTTGCGACCAGTTAATATTATGTTGATAACTTCTCATGCCGTTGCCACCTTATGATATCGTCTACCACCAGTTGAGTTTCATTTTCAAAACGTTCTTTACCTTGTAGAATATTCCAAATGATTTGAGAGTTAATTTCAGCTCATAGTGGTCGTATTCCAGCTTCCACATCTAGCTTCATTCTCGCATTTAGTGTCATTCGACTGGTCCATGAAGTGTCTTGCGCTTTCGGCTATCATAATCACGTCACCCTGGACATCGCGAATAACAATTCGAAAACCAACTTGACCTTCAAGATTGTTTTTTTTTCCCTAAGCTATGATTTTTTAATAGATTATGGATTAGAGATTTAAGAGATGAAAAAACTTGCTCAAGAAGTTTCTCTCTCTCATTCAAAGATCTTTCTACCGTTTCTGAATGGAGATCGACAAAGAGAACATCTCAGATTGGGAGATCGAAATTTCGACGGGAAGTGTCTTGTTTATCAAGTCTTCTATTCTTCCCCGATTCCTCTGCCTATCTCTGCCATCATTTCTGCTTTCATCAGGTAATTTTGTTTCTACATCATTTTCCCTTCACGTCTAGGGTTTTTTCTGTTTCGCTTATGCCTAGGGTTTCTTCTCCCCCCAACGACTTTTTATAAAAGGTTGTTTCGATTCTAGATTTTGACGCTTAGGGTTTCTTTTCTCCCGCCAACGTATTGTAGTTGAAAGTAATTGTCGGTTCTGGATTGTTCTCCATTCACTTTAGTTGATGCTCTGTGTCCATTTTGTTGACCTCTTAGTGATTTCAGAGGAAGTTGAGAATGTGGGGCTGCTCGATTGATTTTATTCGATTATATTTTCTAGTCGTTTCTCTTTTCAAAACGTTTGAGGTAGAAGAAAAATCCGGACGGTAGATTGTTCTTCGATTTTTGAATTTCATTATTCATTGAATCTTCTTCGTTCGTAGATTTTGAATAACTATTTTTGGTAAATTGAAAATCTTTCAACACTAGTTTTGGAGGTCAACTTATTTGATTTCTTTGCTTGATTTTTTGAGATGAAATGGTTATCTATTAACAAGGGCTTGGAACCACATGTGGGAGGCTTTGGACAAATTATAAATTTATTTGAGGAAAAAAAATCAAATAAATTGTTTGAAGCAAGTTCAAATATATGTTTCTTCTAAACTGAATGGACTTTATCTACAACCGACGATAATTTCCCTATCTGCTTAATATAACCAACCAATATTTGATTCTTAGCACGTTATTAAAAAATTTGTAGGCCAGCATTATTTTTAGAATAAGTTTGGGAAGATAATATTTTGAAAATAAATATTATTAAAATAAAAATTCCTTGTAAACAAGTTGTATTTTGTTATTTGATACCAACTTTCTTTAGAGGTAATTTGTGTTTTAAATTTTTTTTGAAATTTCAACTGATGAGGGATAGAATCGCTTGAATACGCGGATAAACCTGGGATCACCACATGTACGAGTTCACCTCGGTCCTAGCCAAGGTGTAATGAAACACCGAGGTTCGGCCAAGGTGAGACGAGCCCGAGATGAGGGATGAATCCTGAAATCACTCTACATTGGACGCGAAGGAATAAAATCACTCAACTCATCTCTCCACTCTTAATCAGCTCATGGCTGATTTGGAGGACTACATTGCAAATGACTCCCTCCACCTCAAGTATAAATACCAGGCAGAGCCACATCAAAAGGTACGAAACGAGATCTAAAAGCAATCCTTACTCATTTCTTTTGTCTTACTGACTTGAGTATCAGAGTGTGGTACTCACCACCCCACCTCATCTCGTCTTCTGCTTTCAGGTCTGAGGTCATCCGTTGCTCAATTCACGTCAGCCGGAAGAACTTCTCGTGCATCAACATCAACCAAGTTTCTCGAACCCAAAATATAGCTATCAACAAGTACTCTTTAGAAAAATTATTGCGAAAGAGTTCGCTTTAAACAACAAACTTGATATTTTGAGAATAAAACCTGAAGGTCGGTGGTCTCAAATGGTGGAAACTGGATGGCCCTTTTTCCAGTTTTCTACATGGGCTGACTGATGAAGGCCTGCAGCCCATTAATAATTTGAATCGCATTATTTTCTTTACAAGTGTTTTTGTTTTTATTCTTTTTTTTAATTTTCTATTTATTTATCTACACTTATTTTTTATCCACGTTTTCAAATTTTATTGACTCTGTACTCATAATTGGTGGTCTACGTATAACTTGATACCAATTGTTTTTTTTTCTTACACTACTAACCTATTGTCAAAACTATATTTCAGATTAAAAAAGAAAATCTCCATCTCATAAAATTTGATGATTTTGAACCCATCCTGGCTCAATAATGAAATTAAAAATATTTGCGTATAGAGTTCCCCAATGCATAAACAAATAATTGAAACTATTCCTTTTTTTTCCGAAAGAAAAATGTGAATATTTATTTAAGAGATTCACTGTAGGTTAATTTTAAGTGGTTAAGTTACATCTATATGGAACGTAGGTTGAACCTTCCTCCTGCATTTGTGATCAAATATTTAACAATTAGTGAATCATATAAAATTTAAAGTTTAATTTACCAACTTTATTTCTATGTTTTGGACTTAATTTCAATTTAGTATAAGAATCTCATGGATTCAATATGGTAATAGTTTGTCATGGTGCAGTAAATTGTGAAGCTTGACCAAACAATAAGAATTAACTAGTGGGAAGCCTACACGACGGGCAATTAGCTCAGTGATAGAGCACGTCCCTCATCATCTCATCCTTGTGCCTCAACTTCATGGATTCAATATGTCATTAGCGCTTGACCTAAAAATATGTACTAACTTTTAAATTAAATCCTAAGAACCAAAAATAATATAACCAAATACTGCAAATATTTTTGTGTCTATAAGTGGGTGATGATGAAGAAATAATGGTAGAAAAAAGGGGGAGAGAGAGAGAGAATCTTTGATTGACACTGCTAAAAATTTTCCCCATTTAAAGCACAGGCTTTTAGGGTTTTGCCTCTGCCAAAGCCAAACAGAGATGAAAAAAAAAAAAAAAGAAAAAGAAAAAAAAGGAAAACTCTCTTGTTGTAATTCATAATAAAAATAAGCCCTCAATCCTTGGAGAAGGAACCCCAAATTGGTTTGCAGATTGGTACTTTTTTTTTTTTTTAATAAATTTAGTCCCTTGGGGGCCCCCATTGAAAGGTACATGTCCATTATTATTGAGGTGGGCAAAAGCTGCATTTGTCACAATTTGGGTCAATAATGCCTTACGTTAATGGAGGCTGAACCAGAGCTCTTGGTTTTTGTCTCTCCTCTGTCTCTGTGTTTCTTCTCTTCTTCCTTGGATTCATATCCATAATCCTTGATTCCCCCTTTTTCATTTGCCTTTATTAGGGAGAAAAAATAACAAGGTTTCATGGGAGCTTCTTTATATAAATGTTAAGGTAGTGTATGAAATATGAACGGTAGAAATAGAGATGTAAAGGGAATCATTCGATGTAAGCGGAATAAAGCTGCCAACACTTTGTCAATTCATGTTAGAAGATATTAACATTTGAGGATCTGAATTGAAGAGAGTAATTTCTTCGTATTGATTTATCCAATTCGAATTGATGTTTTTCATAAACTTCTTTGTACTTTAAAAAATGAATAATATATAATAAAATAAAAATATAAGCAGTTTAATTGGCTAAGGCGGGAGGTTCAAATCTCTAACCCTACATATTGAACTCAAAAACTAAAAAAAAATAAAAATATGGTATGTTCTTGGTAACTTCTTTAATTGATTTTTGTTCTCTCAAATTTTTATCTAAGAACCAATGTTTTTTATTTATGTTTATGAAAAAGTTAGAAATTAAAACTGGAGAATAAACAATAATTCATTTCTAAAATAAAATTATATTTAATTAACAATTACCAAATACTTATGTTTTTTAAAAGTCTTAAAAAAAATTGCAGGAAATGAGAAAAGTAACATTAATAAATGACTCCTTATATACTCCAAATCTTCCTCACTTTTAATCAATATAAGATTATGTCCGCATGCCAACGATAAAAACCAATATACTTCAAGATTTGCAACGAATAATTTTATGAAAAAAATTTAATGAAACATGCTTCATGAATAAATGTTTATTTTTTGGAAAAGGCCGGACAAAAACCAAGGCCTATCTTCATTAAGTATGTGAGGAACATACAAAAACAAAAGGAGGACTAAAAAAATTACACAAAAGCAGTCCAGTTAAGAGCTATGGAAGAGATACCGTAAGATTTGAACAAAGGAGACATTGGACACCAAGAGGAAGCCTTTATAACTATCTCATCCCAAATGTCGGTTACGGTGCGAACTGTGTCAGAAAAGATACGAGCATTTCGTTCCAACCAAATGTTGGTTCATTGCCAATACACTTTCTAGGACTGTCTCGAGATATAGTGTATTATGGCACTTTGTAACATTTGTTTTTCTATTTCAGGTCCAAACATGCTCGTAAGCCAAAGAAATGAAGATAGGATCACAAGACATTCAAAGGAGCATTGCTTAGGTTTAAGAATTTTTTTTTTTTTTGGTTGTATAAAACTTGTTGTGCATGTACAAGGCATTAGTGAATATAAAATTTTATTTTTATGAATTCGATTTCCATTTTAATTGCACGTCAACTTCAAAACAAATTTAAAAACAAGCAATTTTCGACGAAATTTGTCTTTCGTCGTGATTACCTTCGTAATCCTGACGAAATTGCAGCGTCGTAAAAGAGATAAATGTATTTCAAAAATTTTATGTATTACCGATGAAAACAGAAACTCGTTGCGAATACTATCTTCTACCGACAAATGTATCCTAAAGATAATTTATTGGCAATGGTTATGGTTTCATCGGTATAATAGAGCAATACCGATG
>JAOANK020790956.1:0-17687 GCA_026257165.2 Telfairia occidentalis | reverse complement strand
TTCTAAATAGCTATGCTATCAAAGGCTTCATATCCAAGCTACAATAAGTTCGTTTTGGTTCTAAAAACTCATGAACAACAAGTACAATGAAAAGTTGAGGAAGAAAAATCCAATAAACTCGATCGCAACCATGCATTTTCTTGTCAACATGGTAGATCAAGGGGAAGAGGAAGAAACTTTACCTCAAGAGGAAGAGGTTTCGACGAATAATGATCTTCTCACAACAATCCAACATCCCTCGAATTAGTGACTCAACAACCCCACCAAGCAAAAATATGGATTTCTTTACTACACAGTCACAAGACAACAACTTATTCAAATAGAATAAGGGGGTTGTTTGCCAAATTTGTGGAAAATTGAATCATTTAGTTCTTGAGTGTTGGGATCGATTCGACCATGCATATCAATAAGAAACAATTTCACTGGCTCTAGCTACCCTTACCTTTAACAAACAAGCAAATCCAAACATATATGTTGATTCAAGAGCCACATCTCATGTTGTAAATGATCCATCTAAAGTTGTCCATAAATCTTCTTATAATGGTCAGGAAAAATCTATGTAGGTAATGGAGAAGGATTAAACATATCCCATTTAGGCTCTTGTAATGTTCAAACGAGTAATAGCTCACTTGCCCTTAACAGTGTTTTAGTCGTACTAAACGTGAAAAAGAATCTTCCTCTATAAGTAAATTAACTAAAGATAATGATTGTTCTATTACATTCAATGCTAATGGTTTTGTTCTTAAAGACCAGTAGGGAATGATATTTTACAAGGGCTATAAGACGGTTGGTTTATATATATGCCTTGGAAGAACATGAACAAGAACCTTTTTATGCTTTGTTGCTGTCTCTTGCATGAATAAAGCCCCTTATTCTATATGGCATAAACTTATGGGGCACTTGAATGATAATGCATTAAAGCACCATCATGATTTATATTTGTTAGATGTTTGTAGTTGAAAGAAAGAATCTGTATGCACTATTTGCAAATTGAGTAAAAGTTGTCAATTACCTTTTTAATTATCCAAGAGTACTTGTTCTACTTCTTTACAAAAACTGCAGCGTGACCTTTGGGGACCGTCGCCGATAACGCCATGTCAAAATTTTAGTTGCACAAGGCTTCACAAGTAGTCAAAGGAGATGACTATGAGGAAAACTTTGGGAACCCCGACTTAAAGATATGAAAGCTCTAAAGCGAATGCTTAGATATCTAAAAGGCACAATTGGGTACGATATTTACTTCTATAAACATAGTTCCACAAACTTATATGCTTTTTGTGATGCAGATTGGAGAGGTTGTCATGACACTAGAAGAAGTACGATAACTAGATTCTATGTATTCTTAGGAACAAACTACATCTCATCGACAGGACATTAAGGAAACAACCAATGGCGGCACGTCCAACTAGGAAGCAGAATATCGAGCCATGGCCACATCCACCTTCAAGTTAACCTGGCTAACCTTCCTATTGAAAGATATTGGTGTCCAACTCCACAAACCTCCACAACTATTTTGTGACAACATGAGTACCCTTCAAATGTGGATCAATCCGATCTTTCGTGCATGAAAAACATGTGGGGGTGAGATTTTGAAACCACCACCTTTTGGTCAGGAAAATATGTGTTAACAGTGGATTTATGTGATAGCCCTCAAAATAGTACTGTTTTAAGGCCCTTAATTAGTTAGTTTTGTGGTTTTAAAATGAGCTTTGATGCATTATATTATTGAATTTTATAGAAATTGAGCTTATGTAGAGAGTTTGATGGTTTTTATGCAAAGAAGATCAAAAGGAGTGACAAAGATCCCCTTGGAACTTAAGGAGCAAGAACTTTGGCTAAGACATGACGAAATGGGACAAAAAGAAGCAAAAATTCCAAAGGGTAGCTTCGAGATGCTAGAAAAGACAATGGCTAAGATGCATAGTAGCGTTGAAACGCTACCTCGCAACGTCGAGATGCTACGAACCTTGAAGCGTTGGTTGACAAAAAAAATTGCAGGGTAGTGTCGAGATGCTATTCCCAGCATCTCGACCCAACACAATTTTGGCCGATAATGAAAAAAAAGGTTGTGGCAATTTTGTAAACCTTTTGTACAGCATCACAATGTTGTTGTTAACTCTTAGGATAAAAGTTAAGTTGGGCTTATTTTGAGTGAACTCAGAGTCATGAATGACCCTATGATATACTTTGAGTTGAAATTATGATGTTTATCACTTGTATTTATCTTTGAGTTAATGAATTACTGATGATTGTGTTAATAGTTAATTGACTGAACTTCAAAGAAATACATTACTGATCTGTGTTAAAATGTCAATTTTGCTGTAGCATTCCAATTAACAGAAGAAATTCATGCTGCATTATTGAGCTAGAAGCAAAGGAAAATGACGTGGAACTTCATTAATTGAGTTGACATTTGGCACGTGAATAAGCAGAAAGGACAAAAGGGAAAGCTCCACGTGGATTAATTGGCCAATTCAGCCCTTCTTTGTTGCCCAAATAGATAAGATGAAGAGAGACATAAAGAAGGAGAAAGAGAGCCTCCATTTACAGCAGCTAGAGCCATTCTTCCATTTTTGGAGAAGCAAACAAGGGAATTTAGAGAGCTTGCCAAGAAGACATTACTGTAGAAGGAAAGAGAGAGAAGAATAATCTTTTTGGGGGAGGACACTTTTGGAAAGAAGGTCTTTCTCATTCTTCCTCCACGTCTTTTGTCTCATTCTCTTCTCTTTATTTTTAGTTAGAGTTGAACTTCATTTCTTTTGTAATCTTTTAAGTATTCGGACCTTATAACTTCTCTAAGCATGTTTGGGTTAATTTTTGTTAGTTGTTTTTCCTTACATTTGAGTATAAACTAAATAACCCAAGGCAGGGGTTAGGGATTTGACTTTACTGGTTTGTTTTGAGGTTGTACAATAGCTCTTAGATGATCTTTTTAAGGAGTGTTATTGATTTTATTTTGATGATCAAGTTGTATGGATTGGCCACCTTTACAATTTGCCTTTTAATATGAACTTGGGAAAGGAAGTATTAATAGAACCCTTAACACTCCCATCAGTTAAATCTGTTTTATGGATTTGTGAGTGAGTTAGGAATAATCTCTCCCTAATGCACTAAGAAGAACATTAGAGCTTAAAAAGAACTAAAGACATGGAAATGGATTTAGAGGTATAACTTCGGAAGGAGCGTAAGAAATGTTCTATGGTATTGAGTCAGTGACAAAATTGTTAAAGCATACCCTAACAGACAACAAATGAATTCCCTAACTTGAGCCTGCTTTTACCAACATCGATTAAAATTGCCAGTAAGTTTCCTCTCAAATTTGCTTGTTAATTTCTTTTAGCTTATTTTTTTGTCTTTTCAAGCAATCTAAAATTTTAGTTACCATTATTCTCCTAAACAACAACTTTTAAGGATTAATTTTGTTAACTTATCCATGTGGATCGACCTTGTTTACTAAAACTTTAGAGTGTACACTTGAACTTTGTAATTGTCAACAAGTTCTTGGTGTCGTTGTCAGGGATGGTGCAACAAAATTAATTTTAAAAGTGGGTTTAGGTGAATTTAATGCCCCAAGGAATTGACTAAGCTATTGTGGATTGCAGGTGTTGTACAACTGCATAAACGAATTTACTGGCTTAAAATTCTTATTAGAATTTGAACCTGAAATTGAAAGAACTCTAAGGAGAATCATAAGAGAAAGGAGAGGAAGACTAGATCAGAAAGAAGATCAGCAAGGTATGGTTGATTTACCAAACAATCCAGTCATGAATCCAGAACCTGTAAGGCAACAACCAGTTGAGCTAGTTAATTAGGTTATTAACCCTGGAAATATAGTGCAAATTGTTAATGATAGGAAGAGAGTCATACGAGATTATGCACTTCCAAGATACAATGAAATGAATCCAGTTATTGTGAGGCCTGGAGTTCAAGCACCACACTTTGAGCTAAAACCTATAATGTTCCAGATGCTTCAATCCATTGGTCAATTTCATGGTCTACCTGTTGAAGACCCTCACCAGCATCTCAAATCCTTCTGTGAGGTGTGTAACTCATTTGTCATCTCTGAAGTATCAGGAGAAGCACTGAGATTAACTCTTTTCCCTTATTCTCTTATTCCCTTGTTGGTGATGCTCTAGCATGATTGAGAAACCCTATTACCAGAATCTATAACCAACTAGAATGAAATGGCAATGCAATTCCTATTCAAATATTTTTCTCCTACTAAAAATGTCAAATTGAGTGGAGACATCATTACTTTCAAGTAAGGGAGTGATGAGTCATGTAGTGAATGGGAGGTTCAAGGGAATGCTCAGGAAATGCCCCCATCATAGTTTGTCACATTCTCTACAAATGGAAGCATTTTACCATGGACTGACTAAAGCTTCTAAATTAGTGGTGGATGCTTCTGCTAATGGAGCTTTATTGACTAAATCTTATAATGAAGCAGTAGAGATCTTGGACACAATATCAACCAATCATAGCCATTGGTTAGACCCTACGGGAGAAGTTGAAATAGTAGATAGAACAAGCGAAAAATTGGAGCTAGATGCCCTTTCTGCTTTAACAGCTCAGATTTCCTCCATGTCTAACATACTAAAAAACCTCATTGTGGAAAATGCAACACATAATACAGCTACGGTGAACCAACTTCTTGTAGTATTTTGTGGCTATTATGGAGAAAATCACCTGATGGAGCATTGTCCTACCAGCCTTGCCTCGGTATACTACATTGGAAATCAAAATCCCCAAAGAAAAAATCCTTTTGCTCATACTTACAATGCTGGTTGGAGACAGGACCCAAGTTTCAATTAGGGACGTCAAGGAACCAGTAGCCAAGGTGGGCAAGCACAACAGAAACCAAGTTTCAACCCTAGGTTTGCTCTACCAAACCAAGCCAACCCCAGCCACCCTCCTAGTTTTTAACCATACCCTCAACAAAATCAGTAAAGGCAGCAACTACCTAATCAGGTAATCCCTGGAACTTCTTTAGAAAGTTTAATGAAAGAGTACATAGTCAGAAATGATGATGCCATGCAAAGTCAGCAAGCTTCTATCAAGAATTTGGAGATACAGATGGGTCAATTAGCCACTGAATTGAAAAACATACCACTTAGGTAGTTGGCATCTGACACAGAAAACCCAAAGAGGGAAGGCAAAGAGCAAGTGCAAGCCATTGAGCTTAGAAGTGGCAAGAAAGTAGATGAAAGAAAAAACTGTAATGCAAAAAGAGCAAGAGAAAAGTACAAAGGAAGATCTTAAGGTTGAAAAAGAGAATGAAAAACAGGGAAGAGTTGACAATGAGGGATTAGACAATCCTGTGGCTAGAGAAAAAGAGAAGGCTAAGGAGGTGAGAATTGAGGATCTCACTAAAGATAGAAATGAGGAGGAAGAGGTTAGTAGCAAGGTAAAGAATAAAACCACCACCACCTTCATTTCCCCAAAGATTTAAAAAGCAAGACCAAGAGCACCAATTTAAAAAAATTCTAGATGTTCTAAAACAATTGCACATAAATATGCCACTGAAAGAAGCATTGGAGCAAATGCCCTCCTATGTGAACTTCTTGAAGGACATCCTTACAAAGAAAATGAGGCTGGGAGAATATGAGATGGTTTCCCTAACAGAAGAATGCAGTGCAATATTAAAGAACAAGATCCCTCCAAAGGTAAAATATCCTAGAGCCTTTACTATTCATGTATCAATAGGAGGAAAGGAGTTGGGAAGAGCTCTTTGTGACCTTGGAGGCAACATCAACCTAATGCCTCTATCCATATATAAGAAGCTAGGAATAGAAGAAGCAAGGCCAACCACAGTGTCCTTGCAATTGGCTAATAGATCAATCGCTCATCTAGGTGGAAAAATAAAGGACATCCTGGTGCAGGTGGATAAATTCATTTTCCCTACTAACTTTATCATCCTAGATTATGAGGCAGACAAAGAGGTGTCTATTATCCTTGGGCGCCCATTTCTTGCAATAGGAAGAACTTTTATAGATGTGCAAAAAGGACAACTCACTATGAGGGTTCATGATCAGCAAGTAACATTCAGTGTATTTGATGCATTAAGGTGCCCTTCAAAATTAGAGAAGTGTTCTCAAATTCAAATTATGGATGATCTGGTCCAAACAGTATCTGAGGAGAACAGGAAATCACAACATGACAGAAATTTTGGGGAAATAGATTTAATTGAGACAGATACATGGGATAGCAATGTTGTAGCAGATGATACAATTCGTGAAATAATAAACACCAAAAGGTTTGAATCACTTGAGCTGTCAGAGAGGCAGTCTAAACCCATTAAACCATCATTAGTTGAAGCTCCAGAACTTGAAATGAAGCATCTACCTCCTCACCTCAATTATGCCTATTTGGGGGAAGGAAATACTCTTCCCATAGTTTTTGTTGTAGGATTGGTTATGAAGCATGAAGAAGCTCTGGTAAAGCTATTGATGCACCATAAGGGAGTCGTTGGCTGAACCATAGCAGACATAAAAGGGATAAGTCCATCCAATGCATGAAATCAACTTAGAGGATAGAAACTTTAAATCAATTGAGCAACAAAGGAGACTCAACCCAGCCATAAAGGTGGTAGTGAAAAAGAAGATTATAAAGTGGTTATGGTTAGATGTAGGCATTATCTACCTTATAGTTGATAGTAATTGGGTTAGCCCAGTTAAATGTGTGGCTAAAAAGGGAGGAATTATTGTGGTAGTTAATGAAGATAATGAGCTGACCCCACTAAACTGTTACAGGGTGGGGAATATGTATGGACTATAGACGACTGAACAAAGCAACTAAAAAGAACCATTTCCATTGCCATTCATTGACCAGATGCTTGACAAGTTGGCTGGGCAAGACTTTTATTGTTTCCTTGATGGATATTCTGGATATTCTAGATATAACCAAATCACCATAGTACCAGCTGATCAAGAGAAAACTATTTTCACATGTCCTTATGGTACCTTTGCTTTCAGAAGGATGTCATTTGGACTATGCAATGCCCCTGCTACTTTTCAAAGGTGCATAATGGCAATATTCTCAGATCTAGTAGAATATGATGGAAGTCTTCATGGATGATTTCTCAGTATTTGGGGAAGGCTTTGCTACATGTCTGAACAATTTGGGCAAGGTGCTAGCAAGGTGTGAGGAAACCAATTTGGTACTTAACTTGGAGAAATGTCACTTCATGGTACTTAGGGCATTGTGCTTGGCCACAAGGTTTCTAAGAAAGGGCTTGAAGTAGATCGAGCCAAGGTGGAGGTAATTGAGAAAACGGAGCCACCTAATTCAGCGAAAGGCATTAGAAGTTTCTTGGGACATGCTGGTTTTTACATAAGGTTTATAAAAGACTTATCTAAAATTTCCAAGACATTGTGCAGTTTGTTGGAAGTAAATGGACCATTTCATTTTGGGAAGAACTGTGAAGAAGCATTCAGAACTCTTCAAAGGGCACTCATATTAGTACCCATCATGGTAGCCCCTAACTAGGAGCTACCTTTTGAGCTAATGTGTGATGCTAGTGATTTTGCTATAGGAGCAATGCTTGCTCAGAAGAAAGAAAAAAGCATTCATCCTATTTGTTATGCAAGTCCCACCCTTAATGAAGCTCAGCTGAATTATACAACAACAGAGAAAGAATTGTTAGTTGTGGTTTTTGCATTTGAAAAGTTCAGGGTATATTTGATCGGCACTAAGGTTATAGTACACACTGACCATGGTACCCTAAAGTACTTGCTGACTGAGAGAGATGCCAAGCCTAGGTTAATCAGATGGATATTATTGTTTCAGGAATTTGATGTGGAAATACAATTCAAGAAGGGCATTGAGAATGTGATAGCAGACCATTTGTCTAGAATAGAGAAGCCCCACGACATACTAGATAATCAAGGAGAACTTCCCTAATGAGCAATTATTTGCCATCCAAGCAACTCCTTTAAATACTGCACCTTGGTTTGCATATTTGGCTAACTATTTGGCAAGTGGAATTCAGCCACCAGATTTGACCCCCTTGGCAATGAAAAAGTTTAAACATGAGGCTAAATTTTTCTATTGTGATGAACCTTACCTGTATAAATAGTGTGCAGATGGAATCTTCAGAAGATGTGTTGTTGAACAGGAAATCCCCTCTATCTTAGAGCACTACCATAAGTCACCTTATGGAGGCCATTTTGGAGGGCAGAGAACAACAACTAAAGTATTCCAATGTGATATTATTGGCCTACTATTTTCAAGGATGCCCATTTCATGAGTAAGACTTGTGACAAGTGCCACAAGATGGGCAATATTGGAAAAAGGGATGAAATGCCTTTGCAGATGATGCTAGAAGTGGAAATCTTTGACATTTGGGCAATAGATTTCATGGGACCATTCCCTCCTTGTTTTGGGACCACTACATTTTAGTAGCATGTGACTACGTGTCAAAATGGGTAGAAGCTATCACATGCTCCCATAATGATGCAAAAACAGTTTTGAGATTTCTACATAAAAATATTTTTAGAAGGTTTGGTACCCCTAGAGTGCTTATCAGTGATGAATGGAGCCATTTCATAAACAAGCTACTATCTAAATTGTTACTCAAGTACAATGTCAAGCATAAGGTAGCCACTACCTATCATCCACAATCTAATGGCCAAGCTAAAATTTCAAACAGAGAAATCAAACGAATTCTGGAGAAAGTGGTTAAACCAAACAGGAAGGATTGGACACTCAAACTAGAAGATGCTTTATTGAGCCTACAGAATAGCCTACAAGACACCTTTAGGGATGTCCCCCTATCGAATTGTCTATGGCAAGTCATGTCATTTTCCATTAGAACTGGAGTACAAGGAATTTTGAGCGCTAAACAAATTAAATTTGACCACAAATGTTGGAGGAGAATTGAGAAAACTGCGGCTGGATGAATTGTGCCAATTTTCTTATGAAAATGCTAAGCTCTATAAGGAGAAAACTAAAAATTGGCATGAGAAGAAGATTCAACCAAAGGTTTTTGTTAAAGGGCAGAAGGTATTGTTATTCAACTCAAGATTGAAATTGTTCCTAGGGAAGCTAAAATCAAAATGGTCTAGAGCTTTTACTGTGCTAGAAGTTTTCCCCCATGGAGCAATTTCAGTGATGGATGACATGGATGGAAGGGTTTTTAAGGTGAATGGACACATATTGAAGAACTACTATGGAGAGGAATTTAGCAGGCTTATTTTCTCTTAGTCCTTAGTAGATCAACGTTGATACATTTCACTAAAAGGGGGGACAGTTAAGTTAGTTAATTTCCTCCTTCGTTTAATTTAATATACTTTCGTTTGAAAGTGTTGTGTCCGTTAAGTTTGTTAAAGTTTTAAATTAGTCTTTTGTTGTTCAAGTCTAGTAGTTTAATTTAGGTTGCTATGTGTCAAAAATGAAAAGAAAAAGAAATAAAATGGAAAAGCAGTCGTGAATTCATAACAACATAGAGTGAGAAGATCACGTCAGGGATGTATTGAAAGAAGATTATTTTTGGTGAACTTTTTATGTTTGATTTAGTGTTCAGAAGGACATAATTAATTTTAGAAAAAGCTGGAAGAGAATCAAATCAAAACAGATCATGTAGACTTTGAGAATCGATGCAGCACTAAAGGCAGATTTGGGGAATTAATTCTTTTAGCCGTTGGAACTTGTACCACATAGGAAACTAGCAGTCAAGCATTCTGCATGCGAAAATTCTACTTCTTCATTTTGGGAAATCTCTATTTGCTGCAAAAAAAGGGAGTAATTTGTGATTTGATTCCCTTTTCAAAACAAAAAGATTTCATTTTCCAATTTTCAATTGGATGCAGCGGTCTACACAAAATTCACGGAGCTAAAATAATAGGTTTGCCCCTACTGCCATTCTATAAATAGGATGCTTTACCTCAGGTATGTTCCATAATTCTCTTTGCAATATTTCTAAGAATTGTGTGTGAGCTCTTATCTATTCTAGCCTTCTCCTCCTCAATTCACTAAATTCAAGAAAAATCATAGCCCCAAAGCTCAAGAATGTTTTTAAGAGCAAAAAGAGTAAGGATACTGAGTCAAGTTCTTCTCCTTTGAGCCCTCCTCCAGCACCTAGGCACACCAGATCCTCTAAAGGGAAAGCCCCATTAGAGTAGGAGATCGTGCATTTTGAGCAAACAGAACCTACAGTAGAGGAGGAACCACAACAAACTGCTGTAACATCAAAGGGAAAAACAAAAAGCAAGAAGTCTAAGGCCGGTAAGAAATCTGTAATCCAAAAGCAAGAAGAAGTGGAGCAAATTGAGAAATTCGTAGCTGCTTGAGCCTAGGAGAGGTATGAGGAACTAAAGAAAAGAAAATTTTTAATGGAGATGGGGTTTGACATGCCACTACAGAATCTACCAACTGATATCTCTTCTATGGTGGTGCAACACAACTGGATCACCTTCTGTGCCAAACCAAGTTCTGTCTATCTTGAATTGGTAAGGGAGTTTTATTCCAATATTGATGCAGAGGAAGGTTATCAGCTGGTGTTAAGAGGTAAAGTAATTGACTGGTCCCCAGAGGTAGTGAATGCCATTTACAACCTCCCTAACTTACCAAGGGCAGCATGCAATGCTCTAGTGAGAGAGATTAATGAGGTTCAACTCAATATTGTCTTGCAAGCAGTAAGCATGGAGGGAGCTCAATGTTCCATTTCCAAGGAAGGCAAGAAAACCCTCCCATGAGCTCACTTAAAGTTAGTAGCCAACGTATGGCTCTATTTTTGTAAGTATAGAATCCTCCCAACCACACATGACTTTTATGTCTCAATTGAGAGAATCATCCTCATTTCTGCCATTATTGAACGGATGGGGATAGATGTAGGCTAATTCATATCTCCAGAAATATATGGTTGCTCAAGGAAGACCACTGGGAAGCTATTTTTCGCAAGCACCATAACAACCCTTTGCCTTAGAGCTAGAGTCCCTATAGGAGAAAATGAAAAGTCTTGGGAGGAGAAGAGAGGCATTGATCACGTTGAAATATCAAGGCTAACAAAAGAGGAAAGAAGAAGATGTACCAATGTGTTATTTGGAATCAACACCTTGATTGACCAACAGGCCACAATGCTGCAACGTATGAGCTACAATGAATCCCAACAACATACTTACTTGGATTATGCCCATAATAGGGATGTAGCAATTAAGAGGGCCATGCAAGGCAATTCCAGCATCTTTACCCTTCATTCCCCCACTTCCTCAATGAGGTGTTGACCACTTGGACCCCAGCTGAGAATCCAGAAGATTACAAAGCTGATTAAGGGAGGGTCCTGCTCCTTGGCCATCTTGTGTCTTTCTACTTCTCTATTTGCTTGTGTTGTAGGTTGGTTGTGTGCTGTTTGTAAGGTTTGTTAGTGAAGGGCACTGTTTCCTTGCTGTTATTATTGTTTTCTGCTCCTGTTTGTATTTTTCTTGCTGCATGTCCTAGTTTTCTGCCACAGATGCTTTATTTGTCCTTATGAAATGTTAAAGTCCCTACCCCTTATCCTTATGTACTTTTGTTGCTGGTTTTTAATGAAATAGTTATGTTGGTGTTTCTCCATAAATCTTACTGTATTTATCTCTTTTGGAGCAAGTTATTTGGTTGAGTTGGCTAGTGTACTTAGGCATGTCTCCCTTAGCCCAAGCAATCCAGTCTTGATAATTCAAAATGATCCATCTGTTGTGGAATCAACTGTAGCTAAACCTTATAGAATTCTTATCCGTTAGAGGATCTTCCATTATAAATTTATCCTACAGTATGAGTAGTTTGAAGGCTACGTGAGGTCTTTGCCTTCAGCAACTGTTGTGTGGCACTATGCTTCAGCTTTTCAAAACCTCGTTTCATTAGGGATAATGAAATCTTCAAGTTTGGGGGTATGGCTAGCCATTTTGAGTACACTCCTCCTTTCTTGCTGAATGTGAGTGTCTACCTAGATAGATAGGGGATCTACTAAATTAATTCAGCAGATCTTGATAGGTAATCTCAAAATGACCAGGGCGAGTATACTCCTCCTTTCTTGTTGAAAGTGAGTATTTACCTAGATAGATAGGTTGTCTACAAAATTAATTCAGCATATCTTGATAGGTAATCTCACCCCTTGAAAAAAAAAAGGAAAAAGAGAAAAGCTAAAGGCAGAGCCAAATAAAAGGAAAGGGCTATGCATTGCAAACTCCAACCTTAATAAAGCCCAAAGGGCTATGCAATGTACTAGCCCCTCTAAGCTCAGAATAAAAAAACAAAAAAAAAATTAAAAAAAAAAGGTCATAAGCCAAAATTAAGAATTCATTGTGTGAGGTAAAATAGAGTTGTAAGAAAACTGGAGCATAGGAAACTCAGTGTGCTGCTACTATAGGTTGCACAAAGAACCTATGATAAGAGTCTCTCTCAAATGAAAACTACAATAGAAGAAATTTCCAAATGAGGTTGAATCCAATAGAAGGCTGGCCTATTTTGCTTGGCAAAAGCATATTCAAGCAATTGGATGGAAGTGGAGAGTGAGAAAGTTGTGTGGTGAAAGGTTTAGGAAGGACTACCTAAATATGTCTTTTCCAACTCTGATCAAGTAAGTTTAGTACAAAAGAGATCAGTAGGAGTGGTTTAGAAAGGAATCCAAGCATTACTCAGGTATGAGTAATGGTTTAAGTTTGGGGGTTAGTTAACTCTTAGAATAAAGTTAAGTTGGGCTTATTTTGAGTGAATTCAGAGCCATGAATGGCCCTATGATATCCTTTGAGCTGAAATTATGATGTTTATCACTTGTATTTATCTTTAAGTTAATGAATTACTGATGATTGTGTTAATAGTTAATTGAATGAACTTCAAAGAAATACATGACTGATCCGTGTTAAAATGCCAATTTTACTATCGCATTTCAGTTGACAGAAGAAATTCTTGCTGCATTATTGAGCTGGAATCAAAGGATAGTGACATGGAACTTCATTAATTGAGTTGGCATTTGGCACGTGAATAAGCAGAAAGGACTAAAGAGAAAGCTCCATGTGGATTAATTGGCCAATTCAGCCCTTCTTTGTTACTCAAGTGGATAAGATGGAGAGAGACATAAAGAAGAAGAAAGAGAGTCTCCATTTATGGTAGCTAGAGCCATTCCTCTATTTTTGGAGAAAGAGACAAGGGAATTTAGAGAGCTTTCCAAGAAGACATTGCTGAAGAAGGAAAGGGAAGAAGAAGAATCTTTTTGGAGGAATAGACTTTTGGAAAGAATACCTTTCTCATTCTTTCCGTCCACATCTTTTGTCTCATGCTCTTCATTTAATTTTTAGTTAGAGTTGAAGTTCATTTCTTTTGGAAAGTATTCGGATCTTATAATTTCTTTAAGCATGTTTGGGTTAATTTTTGTTAGTTGTTTTTCCTTACATTTGAGTATAAACTAAATAACTCAAGGCAAGGGTTAGGGATTTAATTTTGCTGGTTTGTTTTGAGGTTGTACAGTTGCTCTTAGCCAATCTCTTTAAGGAGTGTTATTGATTTTATTTTGATGATCAAGTTTTATGGATTGGCCACCTTTACAATTTGCCTTTTAATATGAACTTGGGAAAGGAAGTATTAATAGAACCCTTTAACACTCCCATTAGTTAAATTTGTTTTATAGATTTGTGAGTGAGTTAGGAATAACCTCTCCCTAATGCACTAAAAAGAACATTAGAGCTTAAAAAGAACTAAGGACATGGAAATGGATTTAGAGGTACAGCTTCAGAAGGGGCATAAGAAATGTTCTGTGGTATTGAGTCAATGACAAAATTACTACAGCATACTCTACTAGACAGCAAATGAATTCCCTAACCTGAGCCTGCTTTTTCCAACATTGCTTAAAATTGCCACTAACCTTCCTCTCAAATTTTCTTGTTAATTTCTTTTAGCTTATTTTTGGTCTTTTCAAATAATCTAAATTTTTAGTTACCATTATTCTCCTAAACAACAACTTTTGATGATTAATTTTGTTAACTTATCCCTGTGGATCAACCTTGTTTACTAAAACTTCAGAGTGTACACTTGCACTTTATGATTGTCAACGACTGTCCCTAGCATCTTGACGATGTCGAGGGTTTTATTATAAAATCTTTCTTTTCTTGCTCGATTTTCAAGCTTTTTTGTGGGGAATTTCAAGGAATAGTACTGCTAGATGATTTTTTGAGCTTGGGATTGATTTTGGGAGCTCTTTTAGAGCTTAAGGACAAGAGCAAATAGCCCACGGAGCAGTTCCATGACAGAGACGAAGTTGAGTCACCCAGATAGTTCTCATTTTTTTTTTTGTTTCTCTTTAAGTTCTGCATTTAATCTTCTATGCTGCTTTAATTTACTATTTAAGAATGAATTGTACCTAAACTCTAATTGTTTTGGCTTGTTGATGGATTTTATGGAATTTTGGCATATTGTTAAACTATTGGAACTTGTTTTAATATTAATCTCATTCTATTTTTCTAGTGCTTAATTTTTTTTAGTCGTTTAATCATCGATTAAATCGTTGTATGTTTAATGTCTTCATCGAGAGAGAGGACATTAGACTAGATAAAGAACTTTAGACTACAGTTTATTTATGCATGAGAGTTATAATGGGCATTAGAGGTTATTAATGGAGGGTCGTTAATGATGTACTAACTCGTAGGAAATAAACCGAGAGGTTAATCCAAGAATTAGTAGAAGAAAGGGTTGAGCTCGAGAGAGGATATATACCCAAAAGTTAAGCTCTTAGACTTATGAAATTAATATTAGATTATTATTAAGGGCCATTCAATTGTGTTAATTAAATCCATAAACAAAGTTAACACCCTAGAACTACCCTTCCATTGTTTTTCTCCCAAGTTCTTGTTACTTAAATTTCTTTAACCTTAGAAAGTAGACTTCACTTGCAATAGTTTTCCCTAAATAAAATCAACAATACATATTTTGGTACTTGATAAATTTAATTACCCAATCTCCAGTGGATGATACTCGGTCTCACGACTATTTTTCATATTACAACTTGGCTCGTGCACTTGCAGTACACCTTGAGCATAAAACTATGCTCGATTTGGCAACTTTGTTTGCACTCTAAACAAGCATGACACTGTTAAGAATGTAGAAGTCTAAATGATAACTCTCCGAAAGAGAGTCATTGAGACCCTTTTAGTATAGAATTCATTTTATTCTTGAAAAGATTTCCCTTGAATTTATGGAGTAATTGCTTGATTTGTCTTTAATTGCTTATAATAATTGTGAGAGTCTTTAGATTGATATACCATTATATTTAAGATAGCATAGGATTAGAATTAAAGAAAATTATACTTAATCAATATTAATTCTGGGTATTTTGTTGAGCAGGCAATTGATGAAGCAATATCTTAGCAGAATAATTGATCGAGCATTTCTCCAGCAAAAGGAACAGATAAAATCTCCGTGAAGATAATAAAAGTTCAAATATGAAAACTCATTTTATCTTTACGTAATTAATTCACTGTTAGATGCAAACCACATGGACGATTTGACCTAATAAGTTTTCGAAACACAAAAGGGAGCATATAAATAGAAAAGGAGGCTGCCAAGTCATGGGGATCTAAATTTTGGAAGTTTAGCTCTCGGTTTTATGTTTTCAATTAGTTTTTTGCAATAAGTTTTTTGAGTTGTTTTTTTTACTTTAGTAAAGGAGAATAAAAGAAGAAAGAATTACGTGGAGGCTGAAGGAGAAGAAGCAATTCAACTCATGGAACTCCATGGAGGACTTCATTCAGAAATTCTCTAGGCTTTCACACATTATGTTTTCGTTCACTGCCTTTGTTATTAATTTATTATTTTCACTTTACTTTAGCATGAACTAAATTACCTTTGGGTGAGGATTAAGGGAGATGTTATTGAACTAATTTGAGTTTCAAAATAAGAGTTTGTTGGGTTGATTTTTTTATAAGTGTTTTATTGCTTAATATTTATGTCCACCTAGCCAACGCACATGAATACCTTCTCTGAGATTCGAAAGAAAACGTGGGAAGTAGTTTCCTTTTAAAACACATTAGCCTCTAGATTAGGTTAGTTGTTGGCTAAGTAGGGAGATTTGGAATAATCACTCACCTAATGCACGAAAACAATAGGTTTAATTCATATAAGTTAGTGAAAGTAGCTTAAAATAATTGGAAAATCTGGAAGGATTCAGAAAGACTATTGTTATGTGAATCGATCCTGCAATTCTTTTTCTTTAGCATTCTAGGTCAAGAAAAATAGCATGTTACCTTAATCTGAACCCATTCCTTCTCACTATCACCACCGCTCCAACATTCTTTTTATTCTGTCATTAATTCTGATTTAGCATAAGTTAAAAAAAAAAATAGTCAAAAGTCTTTCTTTTTGTTACCTTGAATTCACTAAGAAAGTAAAGTCGAATAGGTTAGAATCTACCACTAATCCCCGTGGATATGATATAAAAATATTTATCACTTGTTGCTGACTGTGTACATTTGCACATTGATTTGTGTGATTTTATTCACCTATACACACGCAAACAAGTTTTTGGCGTCGTTGCCGGAGAATAGTTTGAATTTTGGCGTATTTCAATTTAATTCTTTTGGTGAATTGGAGCTTTATTTACACTAATTTAATTTCTTTACGATTGTAGTAACTAGTGCATGAACACTAATTTTGATTTGGAGGTTGAATTTGATCCAGAGATTCAACGGACTCTTCGAAGATTAAGAAGGGAATTGACAAATCGAGCAAATTTGATGTTGCATAACACTATACCTCCTTAAGGGCCTTTAGAGCAAGCAAACCAACAATAGAATAAAGGAGTTTCATTACTGGGAGGAGCACTACAACAGCAAACAAGACCAGTGGACTAAGTTGAAAATCCTATTATTTTAGCCAATGACAGGGAAAGAGCCATTAGAGATTATGCAGTCCCAATGTTCGATGAATTAAATCCAGGGATTGTTAGACCGAATATTCAAGCAGTAAACTTTGAGATGAAGCCGGTGATGTTTCAGATGTTGCAAACCATAGGTCAATTTCATGGTTTACCTACAAAAGATCCACACTCGCAATTGAAGAATGTTTTAGGAATGAGCGACTCATTTGTGATTCAGGGAATTTCTAAAGATGCTTTGCATTTAACTTTGTTTCCATATTCATCAAGGTATAGAGCAAAAGCTTGGTTCAATATATTTGTTCCAGGATCCATTACCACTTAGAGTGAATTGGCAAAAAAGTTTTTGATGAAGTATTTTCCACCTACAAGGAATGTCAAACTCAGAGGAGAAATTGTTTCTTTCAGGAAATATGTAGATGAACCCTTCAGTGATGCATGGGAAAGATATAAGGAGCTCCTTAGCAAGTGTCCTCACCATGGACTACGTTATTGTGTACAACTAGAGACATTCTATAATGGTTTGAACGTGGCTACATAGAGCATGGTAGATGCTTCAGCAAATGGTGCATTACTATCAAGAACATATAATGAGGCACATGAAATTTTGGAGAGGATATCAACTAATAGTTGTCAATGGTATGATGCAAGATCAAATCTTGGAAAAAGACCACAATGAATTATAGAATTTGATGCTTTAACATCCATTAGGGCAGACATTGCTTCAGTGACAAACATGATCAAAACCTTACCTTTAAGGAATGCTACACCACATAATTCTGTTGTGAATCAAATCACAGCGGAATAATGTGTATTTTGTGGAAAAGGGCACACTTATGAAATAATCCGCATT
>JAOANK020790736.1:0-10745 GCA_026257165.2 Telfairia occidentalis | reverse complement strand
ACTCCACAACCAAACTTGATCAAGGCTTGATTGAATGGCTCGGTTGCAATCTACCACAAGAATTGCAAGAAAACTTAGCAATGGCAAAGTAGATTTCTAAGAAAAGTCTCAAATTTGAGATCTCAATTTTCTTCATCATAATCTAAAATTTACAAGGCAATTTCATGGCTATCTATAGCAATCATACAAAAGAAAATCCCCAACCCTTCAAATGCCCAAAAATCAGCTACAAAAGTAATGGCCATGATTGACAAGTTTGGTAACTCCTATCCTTTGATTTTCTAAGCTTTAAAACTAACACTTAAAAGCTAAAACTACACTTAAGAGTTTATGAATCTAAATAATAAAAGAAGTCTTCAAAGTGTTTGCTAAACTCAGGTGTTATTAATGGCAACTCCATGCTCAACTTCAACCTTGCAAATGTTGACTTTCAAAGCTCCAAATGATTCTTCCTCACATGAATCAGGATGTAACACACTTTCCTCACATGAATCAAAATGTAACACATGTAATGGAGGTTGAACTGAGCCTACCCAATTTTGTAGATGAAGAATGAATGCTTGTTGAATCATCTTGGCCTTGGATCGTGTAATAGATCCAGTTGAAGTTGTGGAACAACATGATCCTTATCATAAAGATAAGCCCAAAGGTAAGTATATCTAAGAGGTCATGTATTCTTTCTTTTTGAATTTGTTAATATTTACTTCATTTGATTCTGTGCTTGATAGTGTTTTTGATATAGGAGGAAGGTTGGATCCAATAGTGGATTAAATGGTTTTACCTTTGCTACCTGGGTTGTGAGCTATCTAGCAACGACAATATGTTTTTTTCATTCTTTTGATATAGGACGCTAGGTAGCCAATAGATAAGGAAGCACAAAGGTTAGTTGTATCTAAGAGGTCTTGAATTGTTTCTTTTTGAATTTATTACACATTTACTTCATTTGATTTTGTGTTTCATAGTTCTGTTTGATATAGGAGGAAGGATCACTATGAAGCCAAGGTTCATGTTTTGCTTTTTAAGAGTGTTAAATTGTTTTCCACTTTTGGTTTCTCTTCAATCATTTGGATGAAATATTATTCTAAGCAATTGATGACCTTAAAAATTGTCTATTAATTTGTGGTTTCATATGTCCACTTTTAGATATCTAATTGTTTTGCTAAAAAAATTGATCTCAAGATGTGACTATTAAAAAGGATGGACGGTCAAATGAAGTTCATCATGAAAACCAATAGGATCTTTTAATAGACTCTTTTATTTAACAGTATCATCATGTTAAAGGTAAAAAGATAATTAAAACCATTGATACCTGATGATGATGATCCTCAATTTCTTGAGCTGGATAACATATTTGATAGCCATGGAATAGGTTGTTATGCACTTCCCTCAAACCTTGTTACTTATCTTTTCTTTTGAAAATTCTCTCAATTAATTATTGTGGATTTACTCTGTAATGTGAATACAACCCGTTGACCCAAAATTGTACTAATTTGTGCATTAAGTCAATTTTCTTTGACATTTTGACCCTAATCTGAACCATGCTAGTCATTTTATATCATAATTTTGTTTCCTATAATATAAATATTCAACATTATTTTATTCCTAAAGTTATTTTTTCTAATTTTATTTATTTTTTTGAAGTTCTTGATGTTTTAAGGAATAATAATTCCAATGGTGACATGTAGTATAAGAGATTCTAGACTCAGATTCTATGGATTGCTTTTTTTGCACGACCAATTTTAAGAGTCTTGAGGACTAAGTTTTCTTCTCTCTCGTCTAGTTCATGCTCAGTTTTAATACAAATGTTGAAATCTAAAGTGCTCTTTGCTTCGATCATTTTCTCGATTGGTTGATGGTGTGAGAAGATTAGTTTCAATGATCTCATTCAGGAGTAAGTAAGCTTCCTCCTACCTTCCTTTTTGGTGTTAAGTTGTGTGGAAAGATCTCATTCAGGAGCAATCATTTGGATGAAATATTATTGTAAGCAATTTATGACCATAAAAATTGTCTATTAATTTGTGGTTTCATATGTCCATCCTTCAATATCTAATTATTTTGCTAAAAAATTGATCTCAAGATGTGACTATTAAAAAGGATGGACGGTCAAATGAAGTTCATCATGAAAACCAACAAGATCTTTTGATAGACTCTTTTATTTAACAGTCTCATCATGTTAAGGTAAAAAGATAATTGAAACCATGGATACCAATAAGATCTTTCGATACTCTTTTAATGTGGTTTCATATGTCCTACCTTCCTTTTTGGTGTTAAGTTGTGTGGAAAGATCTTAATCATGGCTTCTTTATTGCCCCTTCATATCGTTTGTTTGGGTCACATCTTTTTTATTAAGGCTGCATTTCTTTCTGGGTTCTTGGACTTTTGCTATTTGTTTGGAGTGTGGTCGAAGAGATGGCTTTTCCTTTTTATTGTGCTCCTGAGATGATGGTCACTTGGAGTTGAGCTCAGTTCATAGTCTCGGAGGGCTTTGTTCGGATAATTTTCCAAATCTTTTCTCTTTTGATTAATAGCAAAATGAAAGTAGCTAACTCTGGTATATTTTTATACTGTTTTTTTTTGTTAAATATTTTATGTAATTTCCTACTCTTCCATGTAATTCATCTATTTTTTAACTACTTCGTCCTTTTTTAAAAAAAAAAATTAAACGATAAAACTACTCCATAAGTATTACTTATAACTGTTGGATGGTGTTGTGTCATTTTATTTTTGTATCTACAGCTTGTGCAAGTAGATATCTTTAAAACTATCACTCTTTTTAGGTACAAAATTGTCATTATTTGCAGCAAAAATTAGTACTATCAAAGTTGGTATGTTTTGGTTGAACCTTGTCACGGAAAATAAGGTGATTGCTGGAACTAGATGCATCTTTTTGGGCATGAACTTAAAATATTTACACTTCTCTTAGTCAATTTCGACATTTTGAATTGAAGCTTTCGTGATGGATTGGTGCCTAAAGCTAGTGCCTCTTTCATTTTTAAATGTGTGATTGTTCTCATTTGTTGCTTGCATGTATAGTATTGAATCTTGAAAGGATAATTGCAGGTAATCTTTTACATTATTGCAAGGATGTTTTATTAGTTCAAATTTTGAATGTCAAACTTCAGTTATATATTTCTTTAAAGGTTTTCAAAATACTTAATGTTACATCCTTATCTATATTTTTAAATGTGCTTCATGTTGTTGCTTGTTTTAGGAGTCGGGATCAGTTTAAAGCTAAGAAAAACTTTTTGGAGTTAAAAGTACTTTTGATGAAGAAATTTATACCACAAAGCTTGAGAGAAGCCCTCAAACAAGAGAGTTGGGAAAGGAACTTTGAGGTTTTGTTTTGAAATATAGAATAAGATGAATAAATATTCACCTCCATGTTATGGCAGTATGTCTTATACTTAGGCTTTTACAGGAAAAATGTGATTGAACTTTAAGGATGAGTTTCATCGTGAGCAATGATGGAAATATTATATTATTTAACAGTCTTTTTATGGTTATAATTGTTTGAGTTTGGTATGTGAGTCTGCTCTTTTTTTTTTCTTTCTCATTGTAGGTGTAGTATGGAAACGAGAGGATGTTTGTATCAAGATGTTTTAAAGTTCAATAGTTAAGTACTAGATATTGAAATAAATGACTCTAATCAATGGGTAAAATCAAGGCCTCTTCTAAAACCCTATCTTGACTATCTTTAAACCTTGATTTTACATTATTTCTAGTTTCATTTGTCTTTATGGTTCTTGGTCGGTTGGTGTTCTGGTTGTTCCTGGCTTGCTTCATTTCATCAACATCACTTTGTTGTTGGTAAAGTTTACTTATCCTTGTTATTGGAAAGTTGACTTTTGATTCCTCAAGTTTATTTCAAGTTTTTAATTGTTACTTGAAACTGACGCCGTGTTCATGTCGTATCGTGTCTGTGTTCCGTATTCGTGTTTGTGCTTCTTAAGTGGTAGCTATTGGGCTTCATGCATGATATTAAAGCTTAACTTCATTTTGGGATGTATTTAAGAAACTGTGAGATATAGAATATGTTTTCTTTCTCATGTTTCATAAGTGGAAATCTTCCTGCAGACTTCTACAGACCTAGCCTAAAACAATTGCGTACTTATCCTTTTCACCAAAGCAAAATGCATACTGGAAAAAACATGCTTCCACTCTTCTTCTTTTTTTTTTCTCTTTTTTTTATTTTTATTGTGGTCTTGAATATATAGAAATGACATTTCTTTTTTCAATTTTTGTTTTCGTAGTAAGTGAATGGTTTGGTGGGCTTTATGTCTCTCCAACAATAGCTGCAAGCAAACTTGGTGGTTTGATTGCTGGGGCTCGGGCAGCAATGATGTCTTTAGGAGAGGAAGGTATCTAACATGAATGTAATGATACTCATTGTTGACCTAGTATTTTCTTAAGTACGAGCCTTTAAGCTCATTGTGGTTCAATTGCTTTCCATAGGATATCTGCAGAACACAATGGATCATGGAAGTGTCAAAGAGAATACATAAAGGGTATCTTCTGCTTCAATATGCACTTATTGCAAGGTGTTTTTCTCTTTGGAAAGCCATTACTTTTTGTGCAGGATAAATGAAATTCCTGAGTTATTTGTCATTGAATGACAATTATAGCATTTAGGTCTACTGTTATTGACATTTTTTAAGTCAATGACATTTTGAATACTTTGCAAAGACCTAGTAGATGAGCTTCTCATAGAGTATGAAGACAGTTAAATTTTCTTCGCACTTAATATATTGTATATTCTACTTAGCTACTATGCTCAAACCGTGACCTCTATTCGAATTGCTCGTGTTAGTGGCACTAGCCTGTGAAGGACTGTTGGATAGGATTCAATATGACAGTTTTGAGTATTTGAAAGGATTTAATTCAGTTAATTAGGAACTCAAATTTGTATTCTAGCCTAGATTTCCCATTAAGGATCAAGAATTCAACTTACTCCTATTATTCTATTTGTTATGAATGCTCCCTTTTTTCTGTTGATTATATATTCCACAATTTGGGATTCTTTTGCTCGATCAATCAATTTTATTCTAGTATTCTACTTCAGTATTGGGTTGGATGTTTTTGCACTGGGATTCCAGCTTGTTGGTGTAATATTGGCACTTGATTTTGTAGTGTATTTGGTGGATGCAAACGATTAAAAGGCTCTGCTTAGAAAGGAAAATGCGTTCTGTCTATAAATTTGATACTTTGCGTACAATGTTCAAAATTAGTTATTGATATCATAAAATAACGTATTCTCATGTTATCTTCCTGGAGGCTAGTGTGATAAAAAAATATCCTACCTTTTCTATGATATATTTAGTTTTACTGGAACCTTCCTATAATCCCACAATTTTTCAGCTTTTTTCAAGGGAAATTTGGATAGATTTGTTTTGTGATTTGAGTGAGTTTGTCACAAGCTTGAGCTGGTTTTATTTTACTAACCCTTTTTTTTGTGGCTATGTTTTTTTTGTAGGTATGGGATCTTGGACAGCCATTCACACCGCCAGATATAGAAAGATTCTTAGTTGGAGCTTGGAACTCCATTGAGCAACTAATCCAAGTGGAAGTAAGATTTGTGTACATTATGTCAAGACTTGCCTTAGAGATAGAATTTTGGTTTAGAATCCCATGACCAGAAATTTCCGACCTTTTTTACCATTGCATCCTCTCTTTCCTCAGAGTTTTGGTTTCCTCCTTGATAGGACATTTTTGTTGCATACGACATTCATAAGCAACGGGGAAGATACTTGCCCTTTGGATGGTTAAAGACGTGGTTTTTGAGGTGATATTGCCATGACTGAATTGTATTCAGGTCGAAGATCCGTTAAGGCTCTCTTCCTCCATGATGTGACAATGAGGCTAGCAATCCGAATAACTCTTCAACTCGGAGTGACCTTTTTTGAACCTTGTGACAAAGTCCTTAATTGATTCACCTGGTTCTGCTTGAGCGTCATGAGGTGAGATTTGGGACGATGATTATCGTGGTTTGACAGAAGCTGATCGATAAAGAGCTCGACCAGCTCTTGGAACGAAGCGATGTGATCGCCTTTGAGTTGTCGAAACTATGCCCTTGCCGCACGTGTATGTTTTTCATAATAGGCATTTTGTATGTTTTGTTTCCTTCTCTTTTTCCACTCTCCCCTCCGCTCCACCCTACACTCTTTTTTTCTTCTTTTTTTTAAAAATCTCATTGTTTTTCTTTTCTTTTCACATTTTTTTTATTATATCATTTATATTTTTTTCTCTCATTTTTCTTTTTTTTCTATCCCACTCTTTTCTCTCTCTCTTAATTCCGATTGTTTTCCTTTCTTTTTCACATTTATTTTTATATTATATCATTTATACTTTTTTAGTAAAATATATAATTTATATTTACTTTTTTTTAGAAAAGAATTTATATTTACTTCTTATTTTGTCCTATAATTTTTTAATTACAATATTGTGTCTTTTCATAGAAAATGTACAATTTTTTATTTTATATAACATATTTAACATGTCACATATATTCTTTTAAAATTTTTAATTTAATTAAATATAGTTATAAAAAGTATTTAAAAAAAACTATCTTTTCATTCTTAGAAAAATTGAAAAATTAAGAGCATATCTTTAATAAGTTTAATTTTTTGTATCTTGATAAAATTATAATTTGATTTCTTTTTAAATTTTGATTGTATTTTGATATTATATTGAGAATACACGTTTTTTCAAATATTATAACTTTAAATTTAGAAGCAATATTATAATTATCAAGTTAATACTATCAATGTTTGTCTAATACTTTAAGGATATATCTTATTATTGAATTATCAGTCATGTACTTGTTGGTCAAAATTTTGTTATCAACAAATTACTCAAATTTATATTTATTTTTAAGCCTTTAGTTCTATCGATTATTGTCTTAATGCATATATTTGACTTGTAACTATTAATATATATGCTAAAGTAGTAGTTTATAACTTAAATAAGTTTGTTTTGAAGTTTCACAAAAGAACTCATAATATTTTTAGAATTTTTCGTGATATCCGTGATTTTTACCGGAATATCCGTCCATATTTTCATAAATCTGAGTTATTGATATCGATATCGATATCGATATTTTAATCTTTTGTTTGTGGGTGTTGATGGAAATTTTGGAGTTATAATTTATTGTTGACTTATTGAGATTTATTTTGATATTAATTTCATTGTATTATTCTTGCTCTTAATGCTTGTTAGTCAATTTGCCACTGATTAATTCGTCATTGGTTGTTTAATTTTGTGCTTGGCAAAGGGATATTAAATTATACCAACGTTGTTTATGCATGAAAGTAGTAAATATGTGTCATAGGATGTTAACGGGGTATCATTTATATCTTTGTGGGCAATTAAACCGAGAGGGTGATCCTAGAATTAGTTGTGTAAAGGGTTGGGCTCTCGAGAGGATACCAATTAGGCCCTTAGACTTATGATTTTAATATTAGAATAATCTCATTGGTCTGCAATTGCATTAATTAATTCTTTAGACTTAGACTTTATTCGTTATGCTTCCCTAGATAAAATCAATGATTAGTATTTCGATATTTAATAGAATTGATAAAAAGGAAGATACTTGGTCACTTGATAGTTTTATACTACTGCTTGACTCGTGCGCTTGTAGGGTTTCGCACAACAACACACTTTGACGTTTAAGTTAGGGATATGAGTAGCTCGACTCCAAAGAAATTAGAGAGGAAATAATGCTTATGCTTCCAGGTGCAAGCCCCCTATGCAGTTATATCCATATTTGAGTGTAGGAGTGTACCTAAGCGTGTTCCACCCGCTTCTCACGAATTGTGGGCTTAACTCTCACTTTGTGGCTGAGTTTTCCACCTATTACACCGCATGTAAGGTTTTCTCTATAACTCTGGTATAGTTCTTGGGAGTTGAATGTTGGTGCGCGCCTTCCTGTTAGGTTGTTGCGTGGTGACAATAGATTTCACTCTCCAACATTTACCTTAACCTATCACTTAAGTTTTTAGGTTATTAATTGGTGATTTTATATGATGTTACTAAACTTAAAAAAAAATATATTAAAGTAAGAAGGTAATGTGCTCAGACTATTTTTCCCTCATTTATAATTTTCAAGTCCACAAGTGAGAGAGTACCAAAAATACATTAAAAAGATTAATTAAATAAACATAAACTTTTACATTAAGTTTTGAATTATTATTAATGTATAAAGATATAAAAGATACCAGATGTGTTTATTGAGATGTGTCTATATACAAACACATCCTTTCACACAAAACCAGTTCTGACGGTTGGGTATTTTGAATTTTTTTGTTTATATTTATATACTGGCATATCCTTCCACGCAAAGCCACCTGTCACGATTGGGTATTTGAAAAGTTTTTGTTCTAATTTATTGCAAATCTATAATATATGAACATCGACTGTTGTTTCAACCTTCTTTACGTGGATTTTTAATGTTTACACTAAATTCTTACAAAACAAAGAAAAACGGTAATATGTCTATAATCTATAATTTATAATTCTATAATTTATCTATCTATAATCTAAATTTGGCTATGGAGGATATATATATATATATAAACCATCGAGATAAAAGATTGGCAAGTATATGAGTTGGTATAATATTGTCTCAATAAAGAGTTTGTTAATCTATTAATAATTAACTATTAATCATGTCAAGATCTAATTAATTAAAAGGTAAGTGAATGAATAAAAAAATTTAGTTAGGATTTTGGCTTCCCCAACCTAGTTCCTTCCAAGTTTTCTTAAAATTAATAATGTTTATTATCTATGTTGGGACCTTTTTGGAAGAGAATTTTAGGAAAGAAGTAGAGCGAGAAGAAATGAGTGGTTCTCAAAGGGGAAAAGACGAGGAGCCTTCTTCTTCATCATCAAAGGGCAAAAACCCATCCTCATTTTCGTCGCCTCAAGCTATGAGTAGTGACAATTACACCATGGACATAGGGTTTACTCCGTAAACCGTCCGAGAATAGGTCATCTGGTACATAGATAACGGAGTCACCTACCCCACCTGGCCTTCTGCCTCGTTGATCTGCCGTTCTGGTAGAATTGTTCAAATGAGACCTCCAATCTCTCTGTCAACAGTGTTATCCAGACTAAACCCTGTTACTCCAACCACAAATTCTATCATCGTTCAACCAAAATGACGTTTTCAACCTTGTCTAGAGGTAACCACGTATGTAGACAAATCAGGTAAAGTATATGACCAAATCATAGAGCCTGAGTCTGTCTGAATCAGTTTCAAAATTTTTCTAGATAGATTTTGGTTTCTCCCTGAAAGTCTACATAAGACCCGTACTTTCTATAAGTTTATCCTAGTTGACACAAAGTTAGTCGAAATCACTCATATTCCTAATCGAAACGATCCCTCCTGGATCACATACTCCAAACTAAAAATTCAAAAGGTTTTAAATCCTACCCACTTTTTAAATTCAAAAGATTTCACAGCAAAATCTTTCTCAAAGCCTTTCGTCCCACCGACGTATAACAATAAAGATTATTGCAGGGCATGGTATAGCATGTTCTAGCACACTCCAAGAGACCATTCATGGTTCATCCACTTTTTCCATAATACTCATAAAATCCACTTCTCGTTATGGTTCATAGAATGGTAGTATACGTTCGGACTCACCAACGAAATCCTACCAGTCCCACTTCAAGAGTCCTACTACCACATCTGTAGGACAATCTTCAAAAGCTCCATTCATGCATCCATGAGATTCTACCTATATTTCCAGATCCCAAGGATAATGAGAAGGAATTTCAAAGTGGAATCCAAGCCACAATATAAAAGAGTCCTCAAAGTCATCAAGATAAAATGGTGGCAAAACGCAAATCACGACCAAGCAGACCTAAAAACTGTCAAAGCTTGGTTTGCAGAAAATGGTTATATGCCACATGTAACCATTAAAAGGAACTCCGAGTTTCTCAACGCCAAGAGTAAACTCCTAGTGAGGCTCACACAGAGCACTACAGACATAGTTCCAACAAATCTTAGAAGCAACAAAATTTGACAGTGCATCATCCGAAGCTCAAGAAGAGCAAGATGGGGTAAAACCTTCCACACAACAAGTGTTAGAAGAAGATCCAGAATTTGACCCGTTTCTAGATTCACAAATAATGTAAAGATGGACAGTTGTCTGCAACAACGGTAAATTAGAGATGTCCATGAAGACGAGAAGACCTAGCTTCACGAAGAAGATGACGATCCCACATACGAAGCTACACAAAGTATTATTACCCTTTAAAAAAAAGAGGAAAAAATCTATAATAATTGCATCTAGCAATTGGCAAGGAAGCAAAAATATTTTCCGTTATCTAATTTCTACTTTACACAAAATTAGTATTCAAATTTTAGTATTTTGTAATCAATTAAGAACACCTTTAAAACAATTAGATTCAACGAGTTTTGCTTCAGTTTTAAATCAATTCAATAACATCACTCTTAATCCTTGCCTAATAGTGATTAATTCATATTATAATAACAAACAGACATATAAACGAATAAAGATAACATTGAGTTCATAAAGACAAGTGATATGAAGGAAAGAATAATGCAAAATTTTGTGCTTTAATAAAGATTCTGAATGGATCTTCTTTTTTGCTTCAGCTTTCATTGACAGCAGGGGCGGATGTACGAAGGGGCCAGGGGGGGCACGTGCCCCCCTGGATTTAAATTGTTTTTATTATATATATAAGTAAAGTTATAGAAAATATCAAAAACAGAAACTGGCGCA